>JAQGCN010000651.1:0-16862 GCA_034699725.1 Friesea truncata | reverse complement strand
CTCACGTGACTTTTTACCCGCGATATAGAAACTTCAAATCAATCACACTGTACCAAGTTTTTACCAAACCGTTTTTAGGTTAAAATGTCTAGTGAAATATGTCAAGTGAACCATGACATGACTGTTACCGGTGAAACTGGGCTCGGTGATAATGAAAACGACTTGGGATTACTCTCAAAGAAGCGTGTGGGAGATAATGAAGAGCTCGAATTGTCTCCACCTCCTCGTAAAAGGTTACCAAACCAAATATTTCGTGAAAGATGTCATGGGCTTCCAAAAAACTGGATTCGAGAGGTTTCCGTTCGGAAGAATGGACTAATGGCAAACACATGTGATGTAAAGTACTTCAGCCCCTCTGGAGACATTTTTGAACGAAAATCTCAATTAGTTAAACATTTTGGGAAGAACTGGGATTTAGATGGATTTGATTTCAAGACTGGTAAAATTAACGAGTCCTTGAAACGATGGATTAAACTAAAACCTCAATTTTTTCCTGATCTACCGTAAGTTAAGCTTTTTTCAAAGTTTAACTGATTAAAAAAAAGTTAAAAGTATTTTTTAAATTAAGACCATTTGAGTCGATCTGTGATCCAGAACTTGATCCTCCGATTCGTCAGACAGCTTCAATTTTTAAGCAACCTGTTTCTTTGATTAAACCAACATCAAGTCCAGTTAAATCAGAAAGTACAGAAGGATCAAGAGACAAGCCAAAACAGGTAATTTAATAATTCAATACGTATTTCGTATCCTCGTTTATATATTTTTTTTGTTTAAATAAAAAAAGATTTTCTGGCATAAACGCTTGGAAGGAGTTCGAACCGAATCTTCTCCTTTAGAATTGCCTGGAAAAATTAACTTACTCAATCCACTTCTTTCCAGTATCAAATCTGAAGCCGTTGACTCTGCTTTGAGATCGCTTGCGACTTCTCTACATATTAGCTCATTTCCAATCATTGGTCAACCTCTGAATGGAGATGAAACTGAAAATCAAGATCCAACTGTTTTCATAAATCCAGATCAGCCACTTATTCAGGTAGGTAAAAATGTAATATTAATCATTGTCAGGAAGTTCCTTCAAAGTGAATGAATGAATCCTTTGACTTAAATGTTCCTTATGAATAAAAATATTAATATTATTTTATGCCGATATATTTTTCTTAAGCAAATTGAATTAATTTGATGTCAAGCAACCTTAAATGAATCATTGCTTTTATTTTCAATTTAGAGTGTGGCAGTCTATGAGGAAGATATTGCAACTCAAGAAAATAAGCTCCGTGAAGCACGAGTACGACTTGCAGATGCTTTAAACAGGCCTGATGCGAACTCTTAGATTTATACATGCTACCATCAACATTTTATGTCTGATATCGATATGACTGGATCGGAATCCTGTAAATTATTTCTTTTACTCAATTTTAATTAATTCGATAAATTAATTTTAAGCAGAAGTTTAAAAGAGATGTGAACGGATATATGGGTTTGGAAAGAGGGTGAACCGCTAACTGGACACCAAAGGCTAAAAGTTACAGGCCCAATTTTATCTAAGGCCAAGATTTCATTCGACCCTACACGCATACGCAGTCAGTTGAGTCACTGTCCCTTCTCTTTACTAACATGCTTATTCAGTCAGATAAGAATTAGAGATCATCTCATCTTATGAAACGTTAGTAAAATCTTAATACAATAATTTCTTATTACAATAAGACTTTTTGAAAACAATAACAAAAAACATTACGTTATTGTCCTAACGTCGAGGGACAGCCCCTTTGACGCAGATCATCGAAAGTGTACTTTAATAGAACCGAAGATCTAATACGTTATCACGCCACCTTTTAACGAATAAGCAATTGAGTCTTTTTAAAACAAGCATGAGCCCTAATACTGCTGTCGCAATTGGATAAGGATGTATACTTAATGTCTTACTTTGGTTTAATAAGAAATACATGTTGAGAAAATACTTTTCTCAACAATTGAAGATTTTGAAGTATAAGTTCCAAGTAGAGCCAAGAATTACTGAGTTCAAAGGTTGTTTTTATGAAGTGTTTATTGAAGTTACTTAAATTTTTAGGATTTTACTACTCAAATTCTAGACCCCTAGAATTGAATATAAATACTCCAATTTTCCTGGATCTTAGAAGAGTTTTAAGTTTCATAATCATGGCTAATTACAATTAGTGATGAATCGAATTCTTGTGCATTAAGTTCGTTCTTTATTAGTAGAATTTAGATAAAGCTGGAATCATTCCAGGGTATTGTAGGTAGAGTCAAAACTTCCATAGGCGCCTGACGTATCGCTCCTTTTTTCAGTGAAGTGACCAGTGTTGTCTCTTTCACTTCATCTTTTATATACAACTACAATTAAATATTAAAATATAATGAAGATATTAAATAATTATAATACATTGTTAATATAATAATAAATGCTTAATTCACCCTACAAATAAATACTAAAATATTGAAAATGCATAAAACACTAAATAATAATTAATAATATCGCATTTCATCCAATGCAATGGAAATTCCCATTTATTTATTCCATCCAATTAATTAAGTTGATAATTAATTAAATTGAAATTATTATTTCGTTAACGTATAGTGAATATAAATTAATTATATGTTATTTATTGATGACAATAACTTGAAATCAACCTATAATTACAAGTGAGTGATTTGACACTGATCTCGATATTACATTAACAATTATTATTATCGTTAGTATTTTTATTACTAATATTATTAAGATTTTCATTATTATAATTTCTAATTGCCTCGTCCCAGTCTTCGTCAGGCAACTCCTCTAATTCTTGCCTTGGGACGGGTGGGTGGTAGACCGGATGAGGCTCGTAATGATCCTCTACCTCTACCTGTATTATGTGGGCAAAGTCTTCGATCCGTTGACCTCCTGCTCTTCTTACAGCGTAATCCTGTTCTTCCAGTTGTTGTTGTAGATATTCGTGTGCCACTTGAAGGTCGTGGTTATACATTATCCATTCATACTCCCTTTCTTCTGGATCTTATAAATCCAGTCTAAAGTTCTCAAAAGTTAGCCGAATGTTGGGGTCGCATTCCGGAGCAGTTCTTGGAGTCATTGTTTTCTGGAATAAAAAAGTATAACATGATATAAGAACAATTTTACTCATTAAAACCACAAATAGAGTTACTAATCAATTTGCATTTAAAAAATTTAATTAATTAGTCTCACCTCATTTACTAAGCC
This sequence comes from Friesea truncata, assembly GCA_034699725.1. Lineage (NCBI taxonomy): Eukaryota > Metazoa > Arthropoda > Collembola > Poduromorpha > Neanuridae > Friesea > Friesea truncata. Next base: position 13,645 of record JAQGCN010000651.1, on the reverse strand, counting down.
GGCTTGGTCCCTTTCTTTCTGGGACCGAGCTAATCGTGTTTACTCTTATATTTGTAGTAGAAGCAACAGTGAGCAGGCATTACATTTCTTAACACTTGGACTTAAACTCAAATGTCATAGAGGTTAATTTTGTAAGGCAGCAGATCAGGTGATGACGTATCCGTTACCTCGGGTGGTTCTAGAAAAATGACCTAAAATGTTGATCTGAGTATGAGCGAATGGCTCCTCTGGTTAATCCCGATCCTAAAGCTAAAGTTACATTGTAGAAAAAAGCTGGGTTAGTTCCAACTAAAGTTTGGAAACAAAATAATGAGTAGTTAACAATGAATTCCAGTCACGGTATGAGTAGTTCTAAGATTAGAGACACAAGTTCTCCCTTCATTAATTCAACGAGAATTTGTTGCTTTACAACTCTTGATTTCTTTTGAATTCATTGTATATTTCTTGGACGGTTGGGGATTTGTCCTGTGAAAAATTCTGTATATTCGTTAGTAATTTGATCGATTTCAAATTGTTCGATATAGTTCCGAACCCTCCCTTTGTCTTCCTTGCTTCTACTTGTGGTTAGCTGCGTCATTGCCGTTTAAGTACTCACTAAACATTTGTGGTAATGAAGAGTACCCGTCGGTTAGATGAGCTTGCACAAATCCATCCCTGAATGCAACTCTTGATTCCCCGTCGACAGGGGTGATTCTGACATTTCGATTTTCGACTGTAACGTTACATTCAACCTCTCTAGCTTCTAATAAATCATGCAGTCTATCCAGAGGTAGTAGGTGTCGTTGTATTGTGTAAAACGCATCACCAGTTAGAACACCGTATCGACGTCACTTTGAGACCATGTTTCCACAGGCTTGATTGAATTTAATACTGCTGCAACAGTTGCTATGGCTGTACATTGCTTACCTTTCGGAATTGTGCCTGGAATATTTCCTTGATGAAAACTTCCATTCAAGATTTGTACATCTCGCATCAATTCATCCCATTGGGTGTTGTCCATCGGTGGAACGGACGGTTCCCAACGCTTTCTGTTTTGTGATTCGTGTGACGTTTCTTGCTTCCTTTTGTTCCTTGATGATCCATCTTTTTGTTGAGGTTGTGTATTGTTTCCGTGTGAACTACTTTGTTCCGGTTGTCTATCGCCATGAGATGAAGTTTGTTGCGGTTGGTTGAAGATTGGAGGATTAGGATTCTTTGGGTCCTTGCTTGCTTCATAGTTCTTATAGTCTTTTAAGAATTTTTACATAAACTTATCTCATAATCCCAAAATTGGACGTTTTGTTGCTGTGAAAAGTTCTCCCATTTTGCAAAATCGTCTTCTAGAATTCGTTGAAAATGATCTTTACCCAGCAACTTGCGTACAAAGGATTTGTTATTGAGTTCGGTATTCCTGGCAAAATTTTTTGATCGCCTCCATAAATCTGGTTTGGCATTTTAGGAATGCTGAAACGCTGTCGATCTGACTCATCTTTTGGTTTTTGAAAATGGTCCAAATCAATGGTGTTGAGGAATACGTTAAGATATCTCGTTCTTTTGTCGCAAGTTTCGACGGGTTTCCTTCACACTGTGATACTTTTGTCTCACTTGTCTCTTCTATTTCCCTAATACGCTGGTAAGCTGAGGAGCCCGGTCGAATTGATGGAGGAATGAACTAGAATTAAATCCATCTGTCATCTACAAATTTCATTCCCTTTAAACGGCGTACTGCGTACCGAAGGATCAAGCGAGCGAGGCTTGCCTCGTCCTTTACGTTCGGCAATAATTTCTTTTTGTCTGTAGGCGACAAGATGACATGAAGAAAATTATGAAAGGAGTCCTACATGCCCGCTGCCCAAGGTCCACAGGTGGACTGTACTCATCATTTTACATAGTATTCAATATTAAATACAAGCGATAATACGATCAAATTCCCTTACTCTTCTGTAAGGCATACACTCTCTCCGCTAAGGATAGTAAATCGGGGACTAATCGGTATTCTCACTTCTCTCTTCTGAGATCTCAGCTTCCTTTTTTTGTGTTGCGCGGCCATATTATTGTTCTCGCCTTTTTAAATAATTTGTAAAATAAATAAACAAAACAAGATAACGAGTAAAAATAATTAAAAAAGTTATTAATAATAAAATATTTAAAGTAATATATAGCGAACTAACTAATAAATTAATATCAATGTATATTGATTATTGAATTCAAAATCAATGACTTTTATACAGCATGTATAAATAACATGTTCAACTTGAAGTAATAATAAATTATGGCGTTTACGTTGATTTTAAAGGCCTCGAGTTAACGGTGTCCAATAGTACAATGGATTATGTAATGCATTATTCCAAAAATGCGAAGGTTTGTTTCCCTTAAATCTGGGAACATAGGATCTTTCACGGTGCTTTTACTGACGTTTAAAAAATTTTGGGGAAAAAATAAAGAATTTTTCAAATAGTTGTGGTTCGAAATAATAATTCATTTGAGATACAAGATCTTCTAAGAAGTTTTTCCCGACGTCGCTTTTCCATCGTTGGCAAGTGTTTGCCAATTACCTTGGAAATAGATTTTCTCTGAAATTTCAAATTCATGAAGGGTACATTAGTTGCCGTCACAAGTTGCTTCATCCAGAACTGAATCCAACGCAAGACCATTGTGCGCATAAGGATATCTTATATTAAAAAGTAAATTACTTTAAGTAATTTATTTCGAATTTCAATGTTGTCATACTTATGGAGTAAGGGTCGATTTGGGATGATGGAGACTCAATTATACCAAAATGGGTTCTCTTTGCTTCTTCCAGTTTCCCTCTTCCAGTTGTGATTGTTGTCATAACTTGTCGATTCGTTAATATACGACGTTTGTAATGGAGGTTGATATTGAGGTAGTGGATGCCTTTCAATACAAAAATAAGATGGTGGGTTCTCATAACATGGCGGAGGATCATTGAAGGGTGACCTGACTCCATAATACTAGTTGTACCAGTCTGTTGAATAATTGTGTATAACTTCTTCCGTTTTATCATATTTGTGGTCCATTTTTGTCTAATAAATTAATCGGGAAGCTGATTTCTTGAAAATTAAAAAAATTATAATTTAAGTTCTACCCGGCACTGATTGGTTAAAAATTAGAAATTAATGTTTACATTCTCTACTTTTTAAGATTTAAGATTATTATTATTGCTTAGTCGTTTAAGTTTATTATGTTTGATTCATTAATCAATTTAATGAATCAAACATCTATCTTCGATTTTCTTAATTGATTTTAGCCCGCTACATTGTGGATTAAAATGAAATAATAAACAAAGTGCTTTGGCGTTGGCACTCATCTGGTCATCTCATCTAACATGTGCGTTAAGGGCAATAAATTATTAAATAATAAAGAGAAGGAAAAGTGTCTGGCTCAACTGATTGAATTGAAACTTGAAAGAGAGTTTAATAAGGTTCGACGAATGAAGTTGAGCATTAGCTTCTGTGGATAAAAAAATCCGTCCAGTCCCGTACCGGAAGTATTTTAAAAGAATTTTTTAAGTTAATTTTTAGTCAGGGAGAAAATAAAACAATCGACGAGTGATTTTGAGTTAAATTTAGAGTAGGTTTAAGTTAATAATCGTACCCTCCAAAGTTCAAAGTTAATTTTGTAACAGGAAATGATTTCCCTTTTGTGAAGGGGGAATACCGGACAGCACTTTTTGTTGAAATGTACATTATTTATAAAAGTTAAAAAATAATAAAAAACATGCATGGATGAAAATATTAATTTGGTTTTAAAATTGATTAAATATTATATTAATAAAACTAATTTAGTATTTAATTAAATAATAAATTGGTTAAGTTGTTTTGAGTTAAATAAAAAATGAATACTGTCTTAATTGAATTTATTATTAATGCAATGCCTGATACCTCACACACAAGAATAATGAGGAATCACTATGTCATGCAGTTATGTGATTACGTTAAATTAATATTGTTTGAAGAAACAGTTTTTAGAATCAGCCTGTAGAAGAACCAAACTAAAAATGAAATTGTCCCTGCAGACATGTTTTTATGCAATAAACGGACTGAGAAATTCTAAGCCATTCGTCAAACTCCGTTGAAGAAATATTCAATTTTGAAAAATGTAAATTAAATTAAGCCAACAAAAACATGCTGTGCTCTGCTCCTAAAGCATTTCATTTACAATTTTAATTAAAAACTCATAAAAATAAAGTCCTTGAGGGAAGGGTTAATTTTTTGCGGATTATAATATTTCCAACCCCTTCACCCTTTACCCAAATTTAAAAATGTTCACTTTCACCCCACAGCTTAACTGTAAGTCTATGAACCGGAAATAGGAAAGCATCTTACTTTCTCTTTGTATTCTTTTGTGTTTGTTAATTTGTTGTCATTCAGGTTCAATTCTGAAGTCCGAATGGAATGATTCTGAGTGAGGAGATGAGAAATTGATAATCATTCCTGCCCTGTGTGGATAAAGGAGGGAATTGGAATTGGGAATACATTGCATCAAATCCTTCTTTTTTTTGTTATTAAAATTTTAATCGTTTTATATTTCATTTTATTTGATTGAGGTATCGCTTATGTCGTTATTTTTAGCCAGATTAATTAATCCTCATTATTGTACCCATAGGCATAAGAACAAAATATTATTATTCAACTTCAAGTTCAAAGAATTTCAATTCTTCTTAAAAAAGACCAGAAGGGGAATCGGTATTAGTAGTAATAGTTATAGCGGTGGAATAATGTCGGTATTGCGTAATGAAGTTAGAATTTCTGTATGTCAAATGACTTCCGGGACTGATAAAAAAGGAAATTTGTCAGTAATTTCTGGTTTGTGCGAAAAAGCTTCATCCCAAGGATCGAAGGTATTTTACGAGTAATAAATTTAATTTGCTAAAATTAAGAATTAATTAGTTCATATGTAGTAGATTGTCTTCCTTCCGGAATGCGCTGACTATGTTGCTGAAAACAAGATTCAAACTGCCGAGTTGTCAGAATCTTTGGAAGGAACCTTTATAAAATCCGTCAAGGAAATTGCAAAGACGTACAAGATTTGGATTTCAATTGGAGGATTTCACGAACGTCGAGTACATTCTAAAAATAAATTCAATCATGTATTGAAGAATTTAATGTTTTCTTTAACATGCAGTCAAGCCTTCGACCTGATGGATATAACTGGACTTCAAATACGCATGTTCTTCTGGACGACAATGGAGAAATATCACGCAGTTATAGGAAGATTCACCTTTTTAATGTGTCAGGGGAAGTTGTAGGAACTAATCGTGGATTAAATGAGTCAGAGTCAATTTATCCCGGTGATGAAATTGTGGAACCTGTAAGCACTCCATTTGGCCTCAATGTTGGACTTGGAATAGTGAGCTTAAATTTTTTAAATGAACTTAAGAGAGGTTAAAATTATTTTTAAAATCTTTTAGTGTTATGATTTAAGATTTCCTGAATTCAGCAGAATACTTAGAAACAATGGTGCTAATTTTCTTACATTTCCTTCCGCATTTACAGTTCCAACTGGAATGGCCCATTGGGAACCACTTCTTCGTGCTCGAGCTATTGAGAATCAGTGTTTTGTTGTAGCTGCGTAAGTAGCTTATTTTTATTCAATTATGTGATAACTTTATTCTAATTATCAGTAATTAACTAAACTAGGGCACAATTTGGACAGCATAATTCAAATCGTACTTCTTACGGCCATGCAATGGTAATCGAATAGTTATGTTGTTTTTATTTAATATCACGATTTATTATTAATTCAGGTTGTTGATCCTTGGGGTAAAGTGCTAAAAGAAGCTGCCGATCATGAATCTATTTTTCATGTTGACATCGATTTACAAGCTTTGCAAAATGTCCGATCCAGGATGCCTGTTCACTCTCACATGTAAGCAATTATTCTACGTAAAGTATTCTTAAATTAATTATTAACATGTTAGGAGGCTTGATGTTTATCAGAAAAGTTCGGGTGGATCTTTTGCAAAAAATACATCGTCTATGCCTAAACGATTCAACATTCCTACAAATGAAGGAATCTTTCAGTTTTCTATTCATAAAGTACCTAAAAGTATGAGTTTTTTAGAATCGACTCATTCAGTAGCCATTGTTAACAAAAAATGTGTTTTACCTGGCCGTAAGTATATTTAATATTTTATTCACGCATTTTGTTTAATATTTGCATTTTTGAAGATGTTTTAGTGATAACTAAAAGAGTTGCACTTCGGCTAACTGATTTACATGCTGAGGAAACAGCCGATTTATTTGAATTAGTGAAAATTGTACAGAAGTTAATGGAAAAAGTACATAAGACGAATTCAAGCACCATAACTGTACAAGATGGTGAATGTGCTGGTCAAACGGTGCAAGTATGAAATTCAAGATAACTAACTAAACTAATACGAATAAATATTATGTATTTTGATCCAGCATGTTCACGTTCATCTCATTCCAAGGAAAGCAATGGATTTTGAGCAGAATGATACAATCTATGAGAAATTAGCAAATCATGACAAAGGAGAAGTAAAATGGAGGACTGAGGCCGAGATGAAAGATGAAGCTGCAATGTTGAGGGGATGTCTAATTAAATATTTCTATGATGAACTTCTACAACCCACCAACACCACCTAAATAATTTGACAGTTATTTTTTAATCTTTTCAATCAACAAAAAAGGATATTTTTCCTTTTTTGTGTTATGTTATTCCCAACTGTTTGAGTTTTTTCCTGTCAACTGACATCAAGTACAGCAGTTATGAAATATTAAATAAAATCCTCAACATAAATATATATAATGAAAGTAGCGATTTTAAAAAATATTATTCTATTTACAATTTTCTATATGCTTTATTCTAATGGCAGCTCTGAAAGACTTTAAAAGACTGAAATTTGAAACGCAGGGTCATATTAGTGGATCGTGTTCGGTACTTCTAATACTAGTCTGCCGAGATAGATTTTCCCTGAAACATAAAATAAAAGTCAGATTTTGAACGGTAAAACTAAATTTTACTCAAATACCTTGGAATCTCTGGAACAGGAGTCGAGCAACCGCAAATATTTTCTAAAATTGTATCCAACATTCCACCTGCACTAATTTTCCTTCCCACAGTAGAATGATATTGATGACAGTTATGACTATTCTGAGAAGCAATTGTTGTATTCCCACCATGTGTGGGAGAATATGAACTTTCAGATGAGTTTAAGTCATTAGACCCAATAATGAATTCTTCAAGAGGTGAGCGAGGGAAACCATCGGTGTAGTATAGCTTGATTGTTTCGTAGGCATCCATTATTAATGCAATAAATAGGGATAGCACGACATAAATAAAAAGGCTGATGAAGGTATACAGATAAAACCGACAAAACCACCAAAGGAACACTGATTTGTTTGTCATTGCAGCAAAAGTTGCAAACATGTCGTCACCATTGATCAGGGCGAACAAGCATTCCGATGTTGTCGAAAGGGAGCTGAACTGCAATTATAAAAACATTTGTTATTATTTTATAAAAATGATAATTAAGAAGTAGGAAGTACCTTCATGTGATATGGTCCAAGAATAAGCCACCCACAAAATGTGAATCCAGCATAAATAAGAATTGCACAGAGAAGAAATCGCAGAACGTTAGGAGAAGCTCTTTTGAGCGTGAGAATAAGAACATTATAAGTTCTAAAGAATCCAAGGTATCTAAGTACTCCAAACCATACAAGAAGGTTTCCAATACCTAGACAAGTACTGCAAACATTCCATGCGTCAGATTGCAGTTCCTACAAATAAATAATTTTACATGTTTCACAATACAACACGATAAACAAAATTTAACACCATACCTTATTTTCAATTTCTTCTTTTACAGCAGACCCAATTATAATCAAAATATCATTAAATATAATAAGAATGTACCATCCGTTGAGGAAATTCAATCGTTCTTGTATAGACAACTCTTTGTTGAAATAACTTCGGAAAAATAATACAACTTCCTGTATCACAAGTAAATACAATAATATTCTAACAGTATTACACTTCAACTTCATATATTGATTTCTTACAGTTTTTAGTTGCTGAGCACGATATATTGCTCTACAACAAAGGAAAAGAGACAGAGCACAAATCACGATGACAGAATAATTCATCATACTTCTTCCAATCTTTTCTGCTGTATTTACTTAAATAATTGAATATGTTAATTAATAATAGAAATAATAAAAAGAAAAACTATTACCTGCAGTTTTTGCGTTTCCTTTACACATGAATTTTGTAGGAACAGAATCCAAATTGATTAAAATTTGACCATCATGATCTCGATTTAAGAAAGAAATCTGTAACGAATATTTATATTAAGTATTTAACGAGAAGTGTTTAAAATATTTTACCATTATTTCGAATGAGAAACAATCAGGAGTTTTAAGTGGTCCTAGATCTCTGAATCGTATGGTCCTTACTTCAAATGTTATATCGAGTTGGAGTAATGTTACGAAATTAATACTAAAATTATTTGCTTCAAAATAGTCATGACTTGAAAATTCATTTGGTATCACAGGGATATCAAGTGACCTGGTAACGGTAGTTGTGTCAAAGATGAAGCTTTCATTTCCAGGAACAATGGAAGCAACAACATATTCTTCTACAGTAATACGAATAGGAAACGGAATCCCGTCCTTATCCTTACGATAATGATAAGGACCGATCGAAATATTCGATACTGTAGAATACTTTTGAAAAAGAACTAATAAATTATTAACTCAAGTTGCACATGTGATAAATACTTACGGAATTTACTGCATAATCCAAATAATCATAAAATTCTTGTTTAGTGTATACAGCCAATGGCCCCATATTCGGAGGGTATGAAGTAATTTCCCGACCAGAGTCCCAGTCTTTTATAAATAAATGGGAAAATGTAATACGGTTGTCATACGTATAGTTTACACTTGCATATCGATACGAACCAAATAATACCAGCTGAAATATAAATTCAATTCTTATAAGTAAATATCATTAACTGGTGTGGTGATATATTTTTAAATTACCTGTAGAGTAACTAGGAATATTTTAAATAATTGAAGTGTAAGTTTGTATGGAAACTGCCTCCTTGTTTCCCATTTTTCCAAAGGATTCATAAAATAGTACCTAAGTCTAGAACGCATCCTGTCTGTTTGGAATGTGTTTTCATCACCTATAGGAATCCGTGACCCATTTGAAGTGATACTCCTTCGCCTTCCAATTTCTGGATAGCAACCACTAACGCCAACACTTCCGTATTTTGGATAGTTAACTGACTCCATTTCTAAAAAAATTATTTTAAAATTAAATATTTTTATTATTAATAAAATTATTTTAAATATTGAAAGTTATTTGGAAAACTAATGAATATGAAATAAGAATTTAGGTCCCTAATTTTTCTCCTAGTTTATAAAAATAATAAATAATAATAGCTATATCATACAGTTTTTCTTCCTACACGTAAAAATACCTGTTCTCAAGGTCGTAGAATGATAAGTAATGTCATGAAATTGAACCCGTCCTGCCTAACCCAGGATTCTGAACTTGGACAAGAAAATAATGAATGAATACCAACCATTTAGACTAGGATATTTCCTTCAGACAAGACGACGCTTAGTGGGGTAGGACACTTTTATAATGCTTTTGCTTACCATCGTCACTTGTGTCATTATTATCACACATTGCTGTCAAAGGCTCTTCATGCTCAGAATCATTCTGATTGATAGCAACATTACATGGAAAAATTATTGGAGGATCATGTTGTTGCTCATTTGCACTAGGTACACCATCTCCATCTCCGGTGACGTTTGCCAGTCTTCTTCGAGACCAATCTTCACCATTTAACGAAGTAGAGGAAGACTGCATATGAGTGTGAGCTTGGCTCATCCAGCCTGGATGCATTTTGAATTATTTCAATTAACAGGTGCTTATTACAGTGTCCAAATTTTACTAATTCCATCCACTGGGGATATTTTTTTCGTTTTCTTATTCTAAAATAAAGAAAAAAAAGTGAGAGCTTAGAAATCATCCAGCTTTGGAGCGTATTTGCCAACTATTTGAAATTAATTACTTGCAGTCTTTTTTTTTTAAATCATAATAAACTGGACGCTTAAGAGATTGATAATTCTCACTCGATTCTCGGCCAGGTAAACAATCTATTGTTGTCGTAACTGTCATTAACCATCGGAATCGGACGTCATCAACTAATCATATTTCTAGCGTAGCATCTTCATCTTGAGCTGTAAAGAAAGATATTAAAATTATCGGAAAATTTTGACTAATAGTATTAACATTTAACTTTAATCTGTGATGTAATTCGATCGAAATTTGTCTCAAAAACTTTTTACTCATTCGGCATGATGATGGCATGAACAAAACTTATATCAAACAAAAGCCTAATAAACCGTAAAGAGAGCGACCACAAATATACAAAAGAGGACTCTATTCTGTATATCTTATCATCATTATTCAGTATTCATTACCATCTGCAGTTAATTTCACTTCCCGAATCCCAAATAAAAAGATAAAAAACAAAATAGTGGAATCAAAGTAAACAAATCTTAAGAGATTAGAACGCAGTAAAATTCCTCAAAAATCAAATAACAATAGGATGTATGACTTAACTTTATGACTCGGGTAAATAAAGCATGCGGGGGGAGGGGTGTATTTAACTTTAAAAAACAATCGCAAATATTTTTTGATTCTAAATACAAACACTTAAAACATGCAGTAAATGCAGTAAATAAAGATGCGTAATAAAAGTATTCTATATATGGACTCCAAAATAATCCAAAAGTCTAACCCAATACCCAATGTGATTTCAGTTTAATCATTGAGTTACTTTACTTTAGCAGTCACAAAGGGAAATTTAAAGTTAATGATGATGTCATAAAAAAAATTTAACACGCTAAGGTTAAATGGCTGATGCAAAATGTTGGAGAATTTATTCCTGTATGAGTAAAGAGAAAACGATTAGGCTTTGCTGACAGATGATAAAACATGAACTAAATCTACAATTATCATTTATTTAGCAAATTATTGTTACATTAACTTCATATTGAAAATGTGCCAATTATAAGATTATTCAATCAAACAAAAAATGCTCTTCTTTGATTCATGTTGATTCGCTGTTTACTTCCAAGCACGGAAATTAAACTCAAATTAAATCAAACTTAGTCTTAAGCGCTGCTAACGGCGTTGGCCGTTAAAAAGTCAAAAGAAGCTTACCAAATTTATTCCAATGAAAAATGTGTTGTTTGAAGTTATCAGCTGATGTTATGGACGCCACACAACACGTGGAGCGTTTGTTCGCTGTTAACTAATTGACAATCTTGTAACACAAAAATGTATAAATCTTATCTTAAAAGTGCTAAATAAAAACAATAAAACAGAAAAATAAAATTTGGAAAACTATTAAAGATTAAAATTTATTAAAAAATTTTTCAAGATCCCTCCACTTTTATTAAAACTGATTGTTTATGTCGTATTGTGCGAAAAAAATACCCTCCGTAACGGAGTGGGGGTAAAACCAAAATGAATGAAAACAGAGCAGAAGAGGTTAGAGTTAGAGAATTTAACATCAAAATGGAACTGGTTCTGTGGAGATGTTGATTTATTGGCGTTAAATACAATACTATTAAATTAAACAACTTACAGATTGAGATTTAGAAGTTTTGCTGAATTTATCCCTTATTAGTTAACAAAATAAAATGACTAGATGGTATTAGGAGTTTTAATTTTTACTAGAAAATTAAGTTTACCCACCGTGAAACTCGTTTTAAAGAATAGAATTAAAGATTGATTAATTCATTAAAAAATTAAGCAAAATAAATTATCAGTATAAGCTATTGTTGTTAGAAGGCCTTTTTTAATGAAATCTTCTAGTAATATTATGTTTAAAAAATCCGTTTTACATAAATATTAAATATACATCGCCGTTTGTGCGCAAAAATTTCATGCAAGAACCAGTTTTAGAGGAATTTGAATTATTGGGTGGGGGAGATTATGACTTTTATTCCTACCTCACTGAATCATCTTCGTTTGTTTAATAAATCGTTTCGTTTAACTTTTACTTTTTAAAAAATAAACCTGTTTGTTTGTTTAATTTCTGCCTCTTTCTTCCTTTCTTTTCTTTATTAATTTAATTAAACATTTTTCATTTAACCAATTCATCATGTCAGGAAAATCGAGAAAAGTTTCATCTTCATCATCAACAACACCACAAAGTCATACCACTTCTGATATTGCTGCCGCTTCCAGTAGTCCTTTCCTTATTCCCCAGATCCAGCAACCGCAAAGTTCAAAACAATCGACTGTGACCGTTAAATCAAATGCAGCGATGCTAGGTAATTAGTTCAAAAACAAACTTAAAACTGATTCGGATAAAATTATTCTTTTCTCCGTATAAAATCACTTCAATCTTCAATAGTTCAGTGTCTCCTCTTTTGTTTCTATTCTATTTTTCAGATAACGTGATTAAACGAAGGCTGCTTACGGATGGAGATGGTGTTGGGGATGACCGAAAGATTCAGGGAATTCTAAAGTCTTTGCTGACATTATGCTGTTCAGAAGAAGTTAACAAGACCGAAGAGTAAGCCAAGAATGAAATATAATTCGTTTGTTATTAAGCAAATTTCTACTTTTCCCTGTTTTTAGTGAAGCAGCATTCCGTAAACTGATTCAGAGTTTACGTCAGTTGGAGTATTCTGCAAGGCGAACCCATGCTGCGATCAAGATGAACGAAGACACTAAACAACTGTACAAGTCCTTGGATAAAATGATTAATGAAGAAACTGTAAAAACAAAGGAAACAATTAAACAAGCAAAAGTTGTGATTGAAGAGGAAACTAAACACAGGAAACATAGTATGGAGTATGAAGCTCTGTCTAAGCTAATTGAAAGCAAACCTAATCGAAAGCGAACTGAAAAGCAAAAGAAGACATTAGAAGAGGATGTGCAAAAATTAAATGTGAGTGCTAGGCTAGCTAAGAACGTTTACTGAAGCGTATTCATTGCTCGTTTCAACGGAAACTAATTCTGTTTTCTGTTTGTCATTTTGAACAATTTGTAGGAAATGAAAGGAGAATTATTAAATGCTCTTCAAGATCGTCAGAAGCAGGTGGCAGCTTTGACGCATTCCGTTGAGATGCTTCGAGAAGGAATCAAAGAAGATGAGTTTAAGCCTTGGGGATCCGTTCTCATTGCCCAAGAACCAACAGAAGACAAAAATGTAACTGATATGGAAGTGGACAGTTTTCCACTTGAAAAAGAAGTATTCCCGAGCATTGATTCGTCAACAAATTCTAAAAGTAAATCTGAAGAAGTTGTAGCCAATGGTAGTGGAACCAATGGTACTAATCCTTCTCTATTGTTAAAAGGTAAATACGAAGATCTTTCGGAAGAATCTCCTGAAGAGGGAGAATCCGAAGATTAATTAATTTCTTTACTGATTTAATCAATGCTCGGGTATGCTCAATGCTCATAATTTAAATATTGATTAAGATTAACTACTAGTTGACTCTGAAAATTCGTTAAGTTTATTCTGTTTTTCAGAGTAATTTTGTTAATCATTTTTAATTCAAATTGATTTAAGTAGAATAGTCAGTATGGTTTTTACCCCAAGGGCGGAGCCTAACCAAAATCGTCATCACCCCAATACAAAAATGCA
>JAQGCN010000650.1:0-16905 GCA_034699725.1 Friesea truncata | reverse complement strand
GACAAGTCGTTGAAAATGACATGCAACACGTTGAAAATAACATGCAACACGTTGAAGATGACATGCAACACGGTAAAACAAAATTTGAAAAAAAATGGAAAAAAATTTTTTTTAATTTTTTTTGAAAAATTGTGAAAAAAATTTTGTAAAAAAAATTATCAAAAAGTGCGGACGGACGGACGGACGGACGGACGGACGGCCGGCCGGACGGAATTAGTAAAACCATAAGCCGTTCCAGCTACGCTGTCTGCGGCTAAAAAGCAGTGAAAAAAATGGTGTCAGGTGAAGTGCGATAATACAAAGTGCGATAATGCAAAGTTCGATAAAACAAAGTGCGATAAAACTAAGTCCGATAACGCAAAGTCCGATAATACAAAGTGCGATAATATACTAAGTCCGATAATATACCAAGTCCGATAATACAAAGTGCGATAATATACTAAGTCCGATAAAACGGAAAGAATGTTTAGTGCATTATAGTTTACTTGTGTATTCTCTTCCAAATTCTGTAAATCTCAAAATTAAAACTGCGCCAAACTTATAAGTGGAGGGAAACATTGTTTACTATTATTCATTCATTGGCATTTTTAATTCTGAGTATAATTATTTCATAGTTCTCTTTTAAGTAAACAATTAACAATGCCTTTAGAATTTGTAAAAAGTCTTCATGGAAAAGATCTTTTAGTTGTTAGTGGTGAATTATTCAGGAAGAATTCGACGAATGGAGACAAAATCTACTGGTTATGTACTAAAGAAACGTCACATAGCTGCAAAGCAAGATGTATAACGAAAGGTGGTAAGTAATTCTTCTTGATTAAGTAATTATTATGTGCATTATAGGAATAAAACTCAAAGTTAATGGGAATTTTTCCTAATTTTCAGATGAATTGGTAAGCAAAGGCGAACACTCCCATGTTGTTAAGCCCGAAGAAGTAAATGTTCGTAAATTTATCACTACTATTAAAAACAAAGCTCGGGATACTGCTGCCACACCAAGTCAAATAATAACTTCTTCCAGTGTCGGCGTAGGACTCGCAGTGTCTTCAAGTCTTCCATCTCCAAAAACTCTTACAAGAACTATCAACTACAAAAGACTTAAAGAAAGAAATGCCCCCGCTAATCCAACAAACCTTCGCGATTTAATTGTTCCATCCGATTTATCGAAAACAGCAACAGGAGAAGAATTCCTGTATTTTAATTCTGGACTTTCTGACGAACGAATATTAATATTTGCAACTAAGAAGAACATCGAAATTCTGGAACAGTGTGATGTGTGGCATGTTGATGGTACCTTCAAGTGTACTCCTCTCTTGTTTTATTAACTGTACACCATACAGGGTATGAAAAATGAGAGTTTGCTACCTTTAGTCTACTGTTTACTCCCGAATAAGACTGCAGCCACTTACGACAGAATGCTACAAGCTATTAAGCGTAAGTTATTTGGTTATTTTATCTAATACACGCATACTGGCTTACCGATCTTTGTTCTTTGTTTTACAGATGATTCAAACCTTAATCCTACTTCGGCAATTATGGACTTTGAAAGTGGATTTCTTAATACATTTTCAGCTCATTTTCCAGCTTCTCAAGTTCAAGGCTGCTTTTTTCATTTTTCGCAATGTATTTGGAGAAAAGTTCAAGGGATTCCAGATTTGTTGCAGAATTACACCTCTGATGCAGATTTTGCACTTAAATTAAGACAACTAGCAGCCTTGGCCTTTGTACCACCAAATAAAGTCGTCAGTTCTTTTGACACTTTGATACAGACACCTTTTTTTGAAGAAAATGAAGACATTTTACAACAATTGATTGACTATTTTGAGGATACCTGGGTCGGGAGACCTCAAAGAGGAAGAAGGAGACCTCCAAAATTTTCATTTTACATATGGAACTGTTATGACAGCACTTTGAAAGGAGAAGCACGTACAAACAACAAACTAGAAGGATGGCATAGACGATTTAATTCACTTGTTGGCATCAGTCATCCCAATTTTTGGACATTTCTCGAAAAAATAAAGGAAGAACAATCTAAGATGGAACTAGAATACAATCAACTTATAGCAGGTTCCATAAATTTTACTCAGAGAAAAAAGTACCGAGACCTTAACGAGCGATTGATCCGTGTAGTTGAACAATTTGATCAAATCCCTTTGGAAGATTATTTAACTGGAATTGCATCCAACCTTACATTTGCTACATAAATCTACGATATATTTAATTAGTTTTTGTATAGTTATAGTATTATTAGTTTTGTATATAATCTTATTTGTCATTTCAGTTATGATTTCTACTATTTTTGATTTCTGTTATGATTTCTACTATTTTTGATTTCAGCTATGATTTCTACTATTTTTGATTTCAGCTATGATTTCTACTATTTTTGATTTCAGTTATGATTTCTACTATTTTTGATTTCAGTTATGATTTCTACTATTTTTGATTTCAGTTATGATTTCTACTATTTTTGATTTCTGTTATGATTTCTACTGTTTTTGATTTTGACTGTTGTATGATACATGTAAAGGGTTCATTAAAATTTTTGGATTATCGCACTTTGTATTATCGGACTTAGTATATTATCGCACTTAGTACATTATCGCACTTTGCATTATCGGACTTTTCATTATCGCACTTATTTTTATCGCACTTTGTTTTATCGAACTTTGCATTATCGCACTTTGCATTATCGCACTTCACCTGGAAGCAAAAAAATTCTGTTTCCAAGAGCTACGCAACATTCGAAATAAATTTCTAAGCTTAGAATAAAAAAACCTTAATATTGAAGGTTTAAATTTTTTTCGAAGGAGAAACAGAATTGGAAACAGAATTTTTTTCACTGTTTTTTTAAAAAAAGAATGAATTTAAAAGAATGTTAATTAAGAGAAGAATGGATCCGAGTTAGATTGGGAGTTGGTTGAATTCGATTTTTAGTTTATTTTTATAACTTTATGTATACTGTATTTTCCCAAAAAATTATAATATTTTACTCTGAAATTCAATTATTTAATATTGAGACTGGTTGAAAATAAAAAATGTTGAAATCTTTCTCAACTTCTCACGTCATTCCATCCAATGTCAAATACCCATTTAGGAACGAAAAGCTATGAAAATTTTAAGTACTGTTTCATGCTAAAAATTAAACTACGATACATAAATAGAAAATTAATTTCACCCAAGAAAAATCATATAAAACACAATCTACTCTACTTTTTAATTGTAACAAACATGCATTATAAATTTTTTCAAACAATTGATGCAATTGACGTAAAAACTAACAAGACACAACTCTGTTTTCCATTGGCAAGCACTATACTTGATACTGGGCACTGTAATTTTTTCGAATTGAATTTTGAGTAAATTCTTTCTCTAAAAATTTCCCTGTTGTCTCAATTAATTTCCCTTATGTAAAATGGATCACAACAACGTCAAGAATATAAGAATCCATGTCCACCGAAAAGATTGTTAAGTTTTAGTAAAACGGAAAAAAGTCTAGGTCAATGAGGAAGATTGGACAATAAATTTTAATATATGTAATATTTAAGTGTCCATTTCAGCATCCTTGCGATTTTTGGCTTTAGAACGCTTTGTTTTAAAAAATAAAGGGAATATTATAAGCAACTTTTCTCAAATATTTTTCCTTACCGTTCTGTGTCAATATTTTATTAGTTACTATTATATATTTTTGGAAGCTCAATAATTCTTTTTCTAACAACATTCTTTTAACCTTATCCCTTTCCCTTTGACCGTTTTTACAATTAGCGTTTTTCTTTTGGGTAGTTTTCCTTATACCGTCAAAGCTGTATGTTAAAACAAAGTGTCAATTTGAACAATGCTTGTTCAAACAACAACTCAATATATAAAAACACTAATCTAAACCTTTTTTTAGGATGTTTTTCTACGAAATGTTGTTATTGATGCTCCTTATGACTGCTTTCACGGATTCGCACTCACCATCACCAGCCCGAGACCAAATTAACGGAAGGGGAAAATTTAAGGACGACATCAAAGCCAAATTATTGAAAAATTACCAAAAAGCCGAAGCTCCCTATTACTTCATAAATGGCACAATGGTGCCACTTGAAGTTGGAATACGAATAAGTGTTGCGGTTCCGAAATTCATGTAAGTCATCTAAAGCTAATTCAAACTTACTTTTATTTGTATATCTTTTACTGTTGTTCGCAGTGTTAACGAAATTGAACATACGTTAATCCTCAACCCTATGTTCATTCAGTTAAATTATACTGATCCAAGGCTGGCTGAGCCTCGTCTTGGAGAACAAAACTTGGAATGGGGACCAGACGAATTATACTGGCCAAAAATCATTTTATACAACCAAGGTAAAAAAAGCAGTTTACTTTAATATTATTCTAAATTCACTAATTCATATTTGTTTTTACCAGTCAAAATCGAAAGGAAGCAAGGGTTGGTGCAGGGAGACGTATACGTTGCAAGGAGTTACTCGGACGGCCGTGTTAAAATAAACATTCAGTTGGCAGCAGCAACCGGGTGTATTGTTAACGCCACCCTTTTGCCTTTTGACATCGTTAAATGTGAAGTAAGTTTTTTTTCTTTCGATTCTCTCTTTTAATTCATTCATTTTTTTTCATTGTTGCAATTTAGTTCCAGCTGCAAGAACATTCCTTCGAGAAATCGGGAAATGGGAGTAAAATAGCTCTAAAATGGGTGTTTGCTCGGCTGGATGAAGTTTCATCTAATCAGTTTAATTTGGATGTATTTCGGACTTACAACTATTGCGAGAAGCCAGGTTATTAATATACTATCTGTTTTAATGTAATCGGAACGTCAATATAGTATCCATTTTCCCCTATCATTTGTAAGTGAAGATTACCCTTGCATCAAGATGTCGATGCTATACAAACGTCATAAGGAGATATACTACAATACATGGGTCAACCATCAAATCTTGGAGTTCATTTATTTGGGAACATCCCATCTCATACTGCACGTCAATATGGGTGATGTCATAACTGCAGGAGCTTGGAGTGTCAAACTCGGGCTCATCACCTGCAACTCCTTTTTTAATTCGCTGGAGTCCCAAAATCCGACCACCACATACTACAAGCTTGTAGATGTTTATCAGTATTGGTCTAACATGCTATATATATTTGACTTCATAATATTTTCTGGATACGTAGTCATTAGATATTATGTTTTTAATCATCCCCACGTAAGAAATCGAGTTAGTCTTACTAATGATGAAGAAGGCACAGAAGAAAGGAGAAGGAGAAGAGTTTGGAAAAAAGTTAGAGTCTCATTTTTCATTTTATTAAAGCATTATGGTACATTTCTTTTAGCTTTAAAATATTTAAAATGTTATCTCTTCTATTCAGCTTATTATGCTGAATTGGATGAGACAGAAATATTTCTTTCCGAACCTCCTACCCTTTATGCCACCCAGTTTTAGAAACACTAATTTGTTATAGTTTTTCTGAGTTGTAGTATCTTTTCTTCAGAATGTTCTTTGGATATTTATAATTTATAATAGGAATAAAAAGAACTTTTTAATTGAAATATATTAAAACAATCACAAAAGAAATCTGTTTGTGAAATGAAAAATAAATATTTAGATTGTGGATTTGATACAACTGGTTGTAAAGTATTTAAACGTCCTGATGTTTATTTTAATAGTTTTACTGTTATAGGTTTACAAAATTTTAAACATTAGTTTAGATTAATATGGTTTTAAATATAATGTATCCAACCTGCTATCGAATAACACATATTGATACAAAGATGATGTATTATATTATGTATTTTATTTTTATTAAATAGATTTTTGATGATGTTAATTAAATAAAAACAAAGATAAATCGTAGATAATTATGATAACATAATTACGAGTAGTTTGTTTTGGTTTTCTTAAGTATCAAATAATTAAAAAATTTATCTAATTTGTTGTAAAAAGTTCTTCCTTTTGTAAAATTATATTTATGGACACGGTAATTATATATTAGTAATTGTTTAATTAAGGATTGTAATAATATGAGTTATTCATACAAACTATTAAAACTGTCAAATTCAATTTTTAGCAGCAATAAAATATTAACTTTGTTTTGAACTTCTTCCTTTTTGGTTAGACTTTGTATCAGCAGATTCCAGTGGCTGAATATTTAAAAAAAGCAATCTATTTTTTTGATAAATGTACGAAAAATATTACTAATTCATCAATGACGACGATAAACCCTCATTACATGCATGGGTTGATGAAGATGATGATTCCTTGGGATTTCAGGGTGAGCACGTCTAGCAACAAAGTGTTTTAATTTTTGAAGTTTTCCACATGACTTCAAGTAAAGGATTGCTTTTTAGACTATTTAAATCCTTTTTTAAACTCTCAAAAGCTAAAGAAATAGAAATTATTTATTAGTAAATGGATTAGTATTTTAATAAGGAAAATGCTGCTCTGTTCAAAGAAGAACAACATTCAAAGAGTCTCGACTCCGAATGTCGCTGCGGAATTAGAATTTATTAATTAATTTGTTTTTCAGGTTTTTGTTTGTAATTAATTAAAAGTTAAGTTTATATTTTTAGATTTAAACATGGACTTTTTCTTTTTCACTCCCTTTAGTTAATCCCCTTAAGGGAATATATTAGTTAAGTTTGGGTAGGTAAATTTTTCATCCCACCCTCTTTTTTACATTGTAAATTTTTTGGTCCCTTAAGGTTAGGGAAATTTTAGTTGGGTTGTGGTTTTTACTTTCACCACCCCCCCCATCTTTAACATGGAGGTTTGGAGTTTGGGAGGAAATTTCACTTTCTCCCCCTTTCTTTTATATGGAGGATTCTCAACCCCCTTCACTTTTACTTCCAACAGCCAATCAGAAGCCTTCGGGTACCTTTAGGTACCATCACGGACTCCTATAAAAAGGCCGATTTTTTAACCCAGAATGATCATTCTTCAACCATCACTCAACCTGGAAGGAACTCTGAAGGATGTATCTTGTGCCTGAAGGAAGTCTCTTGTGCCTGAAGGAAGTCTCTTGTGCCTGAAGGAAGTCTCTTGTGCCTGAAGGAAGTCTCTTGTGCCTGAAGGAAGTCAACCTTGGAAGTGCTCTCTGGACTTGGAAGGACTCTCAAGACTCAGAAAGTAGCTTCGGCCAAAGTATGTCTTGAAGTCCAACCTGGATTTAGTGGTTCGAGATCTGGACATTAGTGGATCTGGACTCAACGGTGGAACCCCTCCTCATTATTTTTGCCCTACCCCTTTAACGTTAAAAATACAGTCCATTACTTTTCGTGTAGTTTATTTGGAAAGGAATTAATAAATCAACTCTAAAAATTCAACAATTATTTTGTGTTCCGTCTACTCTTATTTCTCAGCATCCTCATCACATTCATATTCATACCAAATACACCGAATCTCCGTTTATGTCAAACATTCATCATCACCATCTTATCACAAAAAACCTAAATCCAGTACAGGAAGGAAAAAATCTTCATTGAGAAAGGAGAGACCTCGATCTGTTGGAGATTTACTTCGAAGGATCAATCTTGAAGTGAGCTATGAAAAATAATCAATACAACAATATTTTATTTATGTTAATTGATATTTGTTTTATGAATTACAGGAGCATTATTCTCTATTTATGGTCCAAGGATTTGAAACATTGGATTTATTTAAAGAATTGGAAGAAAGAGAATTAGATCAATTAAAAATATTTGATCCAGAATCTCGTATTAAAATCCTAACAGCAATAGAACTCCTTCGTAAATACAATCCAAGTGAAGAAATCCCTCCAATTATAATACCAACGTATTCATCCTCATCTTCTCCAACACTTCTACAAGAAGTACAAGATCAACTGGATCAAATAATATTAGAACCACCACCTAATTTTACACGAGGAAGTTCAAATGGTCTCATGGTACGAGATTCAGGTGTATTTCTTAAATGCGATGATGAAGATCCTGAACTTGATGAATTAATTCTATCACCATCTAATCTTCCAATTAAATTCGAATGATAAATTTATAATGGCTAATCGAATGACAACATCATATTCTAAGAATAATAATCATAAATCAGAGAATACAGAATTGAACAGTTTAGAAGAACAATATGGTGAAATGAGACAGAGATTTTTAAATGCTAAATCAATGTTTGAAAATAATGTTAATCTATCTTCATCTTCACCAAAGAATGATCAGTTCTTGTATTGTGAGAAATCTAGTGATTCTGGTATCAGTGTTGGTGCTAATTCACCTCCACCCAATTAAACAAACATTAATCTAAGAATAATTTAGTTTAATTTAAAGATAATTATAATTAACTCGAGTATTAAGTTTACTAAAGTATAATTATAATTTAGTTGTTTTATTAGAATAATAACACATCATATCTTCTAATTCTTTTTTAAATATATAACTTAATAACGAAATAAACTCATTTAGATATTAAAATCATATTACACATCATTTTCTTACAAGAATGCTCCTACAGGCCAAATAATTTTAATATCATTATGTAAAGGCCGCATGCTTTTGCAAACGTCTTACATTTACAATGTCCTGCAACTCATTTGCAACATCTTTTTGTTGAGTTATACTCTCCTTGTCAAAGAACCTTAGCTAGAATCCTTCTTTTTCTAATTGGATTCTCAACTTAACTAAACTTAAGGGACTCAGTTGAAATCAAGGCAGTCTCCTTTGGGCAAAAAAAGATTCCTTAACCTCTAGTCTAGTTTTTTAGTCTTTAAATCTTTTGAATTTCTTTCTAAATACATATTAAGAGAGTTGTGAATAGCAACCCTTTTATTATAAAAAACAAATTCACAAATCTCTGCTCATGGCTCAGTCCATTTCCTTTCAAATTTTTTTGGTTTATTTCGAGAAATATTTAATTTGTCCTAAGAAATAATGAAATCCGCCTAAACTTTTTCCTAACTTAACATGTGTTCTTATGGGAAAGTTTAGGTGAGTTTCATGAATTTTTAGGTAGTTTTCATTATTTGTTAGGTAGATTTAAATAGAACCCGTTTATTTCCCTTTCAAAGTTTTCGGTCTCTTTATTTTCAAAAATATTTTCGTTGTGTTTACTACGTATTCTTATATTCTAGAAACTTCAGGTCATTGACACATCCTTAATACTCCCGGAAGAATTTTGAAAATTGGGTTATACTTTTCCAAGTGGGTTAAAGTTGAGTGAATGTGAATGCGAGTTTTAATATTTTACCATTATATTTCCTCATTTCTAACAATTAAAAAAAAACTTTCTAATAATTGGAACCCGGAAAACGATTGAACCTTTCTTTGGAAAGGTATAAAAAGCTCTCCAAGTCCAGCTCAATAATCATTCACTTCAATCACATCCAACAAGTAGTCTTCGAGTCATATCTTTGAAAATGAACTTTTTAAAAATCGCTTTCTTCGTTGTGCTGGCTGTAAGTTCTGATTTCTGCATTTACATCTTAGGATTATAATTCTAATTACATCTTTTTTCTTTTAGTTGGCAGCTGCAGTGGCCAATCCTGAGCCAACTGAAAGAAGCAAGGGACGTGCCGGAAATACCGGGGGGAAATGAGGACAAACCTTAACTGCACGCTGTTCCATGTTTAACGATTACAACAAGACTCAACTTAATTCTTCCTAATTCGGATTTTATTTTCGTAGAAAATTTCACTAATATCAAATTGATTTCAACTCTGTTAAAGCTCTTCGAATAAATATAAAATTAAATATTTAGCAATATTACGAAACGACCTTACGCATTTATTTTATTAAAATATTTTTCATGGTTCTTTGACAGAAAATGTATTTCATTTTCTTCGAAAGTGGTAACATCAATACCTAGAATATTTTATTCATCACTATCTAAAAACCCGTGTCATTTTTGACCTGCTGAAATTCGATGGTTCTTCTATCTTTTTCCTCCCTCAGTAAGAAATTAATTAATAAAAAGTAAAATAAAAAGAATTATGGGATATAAATGTTAATTATTTAATTTCTCAGTAAAAATAACACCTATCCCAAATGCAAGGATATATCCCATCAATAATATACCAAACAAAACACAAAAATCAATTATATAATTTTTAATTTATAAAAGCTAGATTAATAATAATAATAATAAATGTGCAGCTACTATGAAAATTGAGTTTAAACAAATACCATAGATCACATTGCACAAGAAAAACCTTGAGTGGTAGCGTTGAACTTGAACTGGCGCAGCGGCTTTCGCCAACTCGGCGGGTTTCCGCCAATAAAAATTCAATTCAATTTACATATGAAAAATAGGGAATAAGTACTAAAATTAAATAATATAATAATAAAAATAATAAATAATATAAAAAAATTCCATAAAAAATTAATTTTTTCAAAAATAAATTATGATTGCTTTTTTGCTGATTTTGGGGACTACTAGACAATTCAAGGCAAATTGGGAAAAATGAATTTTTTATGGAATTTTTTATATAATTTATTATTTTTATTTTTATATTATTTAATTTTAGTACTTATTCCCTATTTTTCATATGTGAATTGAATTAAACTTTTATTGGCGGAAACCCGCCGAGTTGGCGAAAATCGCCGCGACAGTTCAAGTTCAAGGCCATCACTCAAGTTTTTTCTTGTGCAATGTGATCTAGGGTATTTGTTTAAACTCAATTTTCATAGTACTTCTGTTTAAACATTTATAATATTAGGGTTTGCTTCAGGAGAATCAAGACTACTAAGAGTTTTCAATTTATGGTATATTATAAGTAAAATTTAATGACAACTATTTTATAAGCAAACTTAAAACCTTGAAAACGTGAAATTAGTCTTCCTCCAAAAAATTTCGAAGCACATTACCATTGTTACGATTTTAGTAGTCTAATTAAAGTTGAATACAAAAGAATAAGAAGGAGAAATAATTTTAGTAATTTCAATATGAATTTTATTAAACCATTTTCTAAGATATATTTAAGATTAATTTAAAATAGGTATGGTTGTTATGTTGACGTGGTGTTCCTTCCAGATAAAACTTGATTCATACCCCTTACATATGCATTCACGAACAGAATTTTGGATTGGATTTAATTTATTTAATTCTTAATATTTAAATGTGAAATTCTAACACTTTTCGATTTTTTAGTTTTCTTTTGTTGTTTAGATAATTTATATTGGAGTTATGAAATCTCAGTATGGATTTTGCTTCTAAACCCGAAGTCGGGCTACGTGTTTGTTCAATAAGGTTCTTTTTATTGAACCTAATATATTTTTTGGATGATACATTTTGAAACAAATGACGTTTCACTATACTACAGGTTTCATTACCCTACTGATATCTTCTTCAGGAGAAAAAGTTTAAGATGTTAATTTAAAAACATTGGCACTTGTCTGTATTTACAGAATGCTGCTCGTTGACACGTAAATAAGCGTTTCGGCAAATGCTGGTAATTAAATGAACATTTATGTTTTAAAAGTATGCTCCGGTTACTTTTTTTATTTACATTTGCAAAACTTTTACAAGTCGGTTTGCAAGACGACGATTCCGGTTTTTCGCTGGAAATGGATGAAAACAACGAGAAATAAAAATTGCATTCGGTTTAAAGATCGAAAGTACGTTTGTTGAAACTATGTCAGGTGTAAGGAACATTTGTTAGTTACATGATTTTAGTAAAGATAAGGATATTAGGGAAAAGAAAGGAAAATGGAGGAAAGTTCATTTCATTGCTCTTTTTTACAGATCATAAAACAATAAGCTTTGCGTGAGCTGAAATTTCTTTCTATTTTCAGAATATTATATATTTCTTTGTTTCTTTGCTATAAATATGAATTTAAGTTTTCAGTCATCCTTTGCCAACATACCTCAAACAAACAATTGTAATTTTATTAAAATATTCATCTTCTGGTTTACAAGCTCCGATTTCTTTGATTTTCTCTGTCAAGGTAAGCTTTATATTTCATAATTCTCTCTTTCCATTAATCTGTTGTTTTTTACTTTGTTGGTTGCAAAATATTTTTTTCCAAAGTGAAAGTGTTTCTACTACCAAGGCGGACAGAATATAAGGTGGTCTCATTCCCCATAAGGAGAAACCAAACCTCAAAAACCCTATCTCGTTAGGACGAAAAGCCTATTAACCTTTTTTTTACATTACTTAGCATGGGATTCTTAGTTGACATTAGGTCAATTTTGCCCATTTTCAATTCAAATTAAACAGATGAAATTTGGCACACATTTACCCAGTTGTGTTAGCAACATTTTCCATAAATTTCACGTTGTAAACTTTTTTCGTTTAGAAAATTTTGCAAGTTTAATTTTCAAAAATTCTTATGGATTTTTGTGTTGGAGTTGGAAAGAGAATATGACTTTTCTCAAAAACTCAACACAAAAAACCATAAGAATTTTCAAAAATTAAACTTGACTTATTTTCTAAAGTAAAAAAGCTTACCCCTTGAAATTTACAGGAAATGTTACTAATACACTTGGCTAAATGTGTGCCAAGTTTCATGTATTTAATTTGAATTGAACATGGGAAAAATTGACCTAATTCAACTAAGAAATCTTATGTTAAGTAGAGTATAGTCTACCCAATTTCCTCAAGTGAAACCACCTTATATTCTATACTCCTTGGTTTCTACTTACATTTCACCACTTTATCCTTCACCTTCACACGAAAAATAGTCGATACTTTCCTATAATAAAACCAAAGGCTTCATTAAACATGTTTAAAATTGAAATATTTTGAGCATAGCTTAAGCAATTATTTGCGCTTTTTGTCCCTCCACCAAGTTTTAAATGACACCTCAATCATAAAAATCTGTTGTGTCATTCAAATGTTTTAGCCAATCAAATAAACAATTTTTATTATTTTTCTAAAATGATTTCTTTAAAAAAAATTAATGTCGTAATGCCAACATACAAGTACCACCAGAACAAAATTATAACGCTGTAATTAAAGTTTATAAGTTAAAAGCAGCGTTTTGTATTAATATAGTTTAGTGTTGTATTTGTATATATTAAAGTTTGGTAAAAAAAAATTAAAATTTTGTTAAATGAAAAACAACTTAACGGTTCCTAATGGCTTGATTTTGTCTCACGCACTTTTAGAAATTTCGAAAGTAAAGTTAGCCTTAGCTGTTTTAACTTTTACAAATATAATTAACACTTGTTAAATAAGTGGCAAAAAAATTGGTTTAAATATACTTTCTTGCTGCTTTTCCTTCTTTTCTGTCGTTAAGTTCATTATCCTAGCTGTCATAGAGTTATAATCTCCATTTAAGTTTGATCTTTCGCTTTCACTTATAGTAATTTCGTCTACATTTCTTTCTTCTTTTTCATCTCTTTTAAACTCGCCGTAAGATTCGTCCTCGTAACTATAAATAAATTGAGAATTTTCGCTTCCATAAAATTTGTCACTGATATCGTTTTTGTTTAGTTCATCATCATCACTTTTTGCATCCTTAGGTTTCATTTCACAATCCTTTTCATCACAATTACTAACGTTTTTTGTACTCCTCTTAATTTAAACTGTATTGCTTAATGTTTATATAATCTAAGGCTATTACTTGTCTAGGAAAGGATAGCTTAAAAATAAGAAAAAATTTAAATTAGTTTTAATCCTATTGCTGTAGTATTTAATAGTAATTAATTGCCAGAAAGCCGTGTCATTTTTGACCATCTTAAACCTGCACTATCCCATATGAAGCATTCCGTCGTTCTTGCACATTCTTCTCCGGACTTTTTTCCTCCCACATTAATTACTAGTATAATTAATAACTAATAACTAATTACCATTGTCACGATTTATAACAAATTAGATTAGTGGTTTATTTAAAATTGAATAAAAACAAAATCATTGGAAGGAAAAAATATCTTTTGCGTTTTTAATATGCATATTTTAATAAACCATTGAGATTAAAATAAAATTGAGCATTTTCATAGCAGTCAAAATTCTGTGTTACGCTTCTGCATCCAATTGAAAGTGAATTAACGTTATTTTTGTTCCTCTTTCATTTTTTTTACTAAAAAAAGTTATGAAGAGTCATTTGGACATCGTAGGATTCATTGTTTCAATATCTAGATTTCTATCACATGCAGTAATAAATGGTGTAAATAACGTCGTAACAATTTTCAATTTCCATTTTTCATCTATGGATTTTAAATTAGAAAAATACCAAATAACATCACGTGGATAAACAATTATAACTACTGAGTGACTTTTCAATTCTTGGATCGTCTTAATACCTTATCACATTCCACTTTCCTAAATTTTTAAGGAACAAAGAACAACAACTAAAAATATAGTAAAGAGAAATTAAATGGCTTATCAAATAACTTAAGCAAATTGATTTGCTGTTGACAAGACACCTTGGTTTTTATTATTATAATATTTTCATACTTACCATACACCTGTGTCATAGTTTTACTACACTAAAATCACACTTCCCCATACAACATTCCGCATTAATTAGGTAATTCACTTCTTCAGTAGAAACAAAACCAATTCCACCTACAAGGATACATCCAATCAATATTATACAAAATAAAACACTAAAAATCAATTATATTATTCGTTATTAATAAGATTAGATTAATTAATAATAAATATAACACCTAACTTTTGTTTAAACATTTATCAAATTAGGTTTAATTTATGGAAATTATTAATGTTAAGTGAACGTAACATAGAAAATTGTAATCTTAAGTAAGTAATCTTAATATATTAAATATATATGAAGTATTGTTGAGGTTTTTAGAAAATATTTCAGACTTGTATGTAATGAGTTTTTTTTTAAATTGTGATTATTTTTTTATAGAAAGGTGATATAAATTTATATAACTGAAAAAAACCAACAGAATCATGGAAAGGAAAACTCAATAATAAAGTTGGAAGTTTTAAATTCATAAACGTGCAAATTCTACCAAACGAGGAGACTGAGAATGAAAGCATTGAAAGTGTTGGTGTTTCGCCAACATCCAGTAATGATTCTTCAAGTTATCCAAATGGCAAATTCAAACCGTAAGTCAGAAGTTACACTATTTCAGTTGAAATGAAAAGGAAATTATAGTATTTTTTATATTTCATTTTTTAGATCAAGCTCATTGATTCCATGGAAAATAGAAACACGTCAGATAGTTGCAAAATGGAATACGGAAGGAGAATGCTGCTCTGTTCAAAGAAGAACAACATTCAAAGTGTCTCGACTACAAATCTCCGTTTCATGTCAAACAATCACCATCTTATCACAACACCCAAATCTAGTACAGGAAGGAAAAAATCATCTCCTGATTAGACAAAAAAGCAGGATTTCGTTTGTTCAGTTAAATTTTTATTACACTTTATAAGTTAATATTTGTGACATTCACAATGATACAATCCCATAGCATTCGAAACAATTAAATTTATTTTAAGAGAAAAAAAAATTGGAAATATTAATATTCTAATTTACGATCCACCTGAATTGTACAAATAATCAAAATGTATCCTTATTTTAAATTAACCGAATTCCCTAATAATTATTTTGTATAAAAATCAGAACATGTCCGTAAGTACTACGCTTTACAACGAGACGAGACGAGATGACCCCCATCTCGTCTAATTAATTAAAAGTAAAATAAATAATTATGTGATAACAATATTAACTAATTAATAAGATAATTTACTTCTTCTGTAGAAACAACACCAATTCCAATCACAAGGATGCATCCAGTCATTAATACACAAAATAAAACTATAAAAATCAATTATATAATTTGTAATTTATAAAATTAGATTAAATAATAATAAATACAACACCTTACTTTTGTTTAAACATTTTAGGTAACAGGTTTAGCTACGCAAAAATTCAAGATTGGGTTTTAATTTACCTTCAATTATATAAGTCAATTACAAGAATTTTATAAGCAAACTTAAAGCCTTGAAAACGTGAAATAGTCTTCATCTAAAAAATTACAAAGCACATTACCATTGTTACGATTATAGTAATATATTTCAAATTGAATACAAAAACCAGGAAAGAAAAACTGTCTTTAGTATTTTTAATATGAATTTTATTAAACCATTTTATAGTATGTATTGAAGGCTAATTTAATACAATTATGATTGTTTTGATTAAGTGGTGCTCCTTCCATAACCGATACGCCATTCCTACCCCTTATACACATTCACTCTTGCTTTTGCTTTTCCCTTACTCGAAGTTACACAAAAACATTTAACGAAACTACATTTAATAAGTAGAGTAACAAAACCAATTTCGTATGATTTGGATCAAATAAACAATCTTTAAAATACAAAAAAATCTTAAAAATACTAAATTATTCATAAATATCATCACGATCTAACTTTTAGGAAATAACTTTTTGTGTTTAACACTTTTACTTTCCTTTATTTAATTCCCATGCAATGAATTTTACACTGGAATAAATATAATATATAATAGTATATATTCAAATCTAAAATTTTATTCAATTCGGTTTCATCTCATCGAATAAAAATCAAATTAAATATTTACCAATATCATTACTAAACGTCCCTAAGTATTAATTTAATTAATTATTAATTTATTAATTAATTAAAGCACTGGCCTTATCGGCCAGTGGGACCGGCCCATATCCACTTCCTGATTTTAGACCGAATTTAAAAGGTTCGATTTTTAAAAAATCCTTATGGGATTTAACCCATAAAAATCAGGGTCGGGCTATACCTAAGCGGGACACATAGAATTTTTCCAAGTTTTTTCAAAATTTTTTTTTTGCAGATTACTGTCTAAAAATCCGATTTATGACATTTAAAGTCGATTCTGAAAAAATTTTGAAAAAAAAAATTTTTTTTTGAAAAAACTTAGAAAATTTTTATATGTGTCCCGGGTTAAATCCCATTAGGGTTTTTTAAAAATCGAACTTTTAAATTCGGTCTAAAATCAGGAAGTGGATATGGGCCGGTCCCACTGGCCGATAAGGT
>JAQGCN010000649.1:0-16921 GCA_034699725.1 Friesea truncata | reverse complement strand
AAGATACACCACAATTAATAAAACACATTAAAAACAAATACACAACTAAACCATTCCATTGTACAAAATGTGGAAATGTCTTTGGTAGAAAAGGGGATTTGAAGTTGCATATGAAGATCCATGACAATTTGAAGGAATACAAATGTGATGATTGTGGGAAAGAATTCGGATATAAGCACCATTTAATTTATCATATTCGAACTCATACTGGTGAGAGACCCTACAAATGCCCCCTTTGTACAAAAACATTTACTCAAAGTACTCACATGAAAGTTCATCTAAATTGTTGCCACATAAAGGAAAAACCTTGGAAATGTGAAGTATGTGATGTGGATTTTACATCAAACAATGGTTTGTATTATCATAAGAAATCCAAGCAGTGTGTTGAAGCTCATAAAAATATTCAATCCTCAAAATGATTTTAGAAATAAGTAATTTCAATAATTTGTTAATATTATTTGTTGTTCCCATTGGTTGAGTGACGATGACGAAGTAAATTATTTTTTCCTTTCTTATAAATTTATATCACCATCACATCAAATATTAACATTATTTCTTATTATCCAATACTTTAAAAGACGAGGTGTCTATTTATAAAAATATAAAAATACAAGTCCCATATCCCTTTAGGCCAAGTATTAATTTTAAGGCAAATACGTAATCCTTTCGTGTTAAAAATAAAATGTTCAGAATGGTTTGAAAAATTAAGAAAAGGTAAAAGGGTGTTAGTTATTTGTGTCGTTTCAAGCTTGTACTACAAATAATTTTCAACAATCTTATCGAGTTCTCAAGAAATAAATAGTTTTTAATCGTTGTTTACTTATCATTCACTTGAAGTAAGTAAAAATTTTTTTAACAAATTCTGAAATTAAGTTAAGCAACGGTTAAATTAAATTAAATTAAAGCAAAGGAGACAAAAAAGTCATGAATTTGTTTCGAAAGGAGGAATTCATTCTAAGAAGTAAAGAAAGTCTTCCTATCCCTCTACTTCCTATATTAAAGTGTAGAAAAGCATTTAAAACAATTAAATTTAAAAAAAAATAAAAAGAATTTGAATATTTCTATCTTTAGAAAAATGGAATCCAATTGCAAGGATCAATCTCCAAAATACCTCTCCAGTTCACAAGATCAACAGACTCTTAATCACAAGAAATTCTCATGTCAGAAGTGTGGAAAGAAGTATAAAACAAAGGATATTCTGAAAAAGCATTTAAAATACGGCCATTCTGATTTGAGACCATTTCCATGTCCATTCTGTAAAAAATCATTTAAAACAAATCCCGAAATGCAAAAGCACTTTTCAATTCATACCAATGAAAGACCATATCAATGCAAAATTTGCAAAAAGGAATTTAGACAAAGCCACCATTTGAAGAACCACGAAAAGCTTCATACAGGAGACAAACCATTCCAATGTAAACACTGCAATAAAAAATTCACAACGAAACAACAATTAAACATCCATTTGAAAATACATACTGGACAAGGATTCATCAATTGTACAAAATGCACAAAAAAATTCAAAACAAATGGAGATCTTAAGCGGCATATGATAACCCACACAAAAGAAAGCAAATTCATTTGCACAATTTGCAAATATCCAGCACCATCCAATAGTCAATTAAAAGAACACACCATTGGAGTACATTCAGATGAAAGTCCTTACAAATGTAAAGAATGTGGAAAACAATTAGGATGGAAAGGTAATTTGAAGAAGCATATGCGTATTCACAAGGGTGATTTTGGTGTTTTATTGAAAATTGAAGATGTTGGGGATTTAATGAATAATTTACGAGTGAAATATGGAATTGGATTTTGTGATTCAGATGGATGGAATCCAATAAAAATTGAAGATACACCACAATTAATAAAACACATTAAAAACAAATCCACAACAAAACCATTCCATTGTACTAAATGTGGAAATCTATCTGGGTCAAAATCTGATTTAAAACAGCATATGAAGATTCATGTCAATTTGAAGGAATACAAATGTGATGATTGTGGGAAGGAATTTGTACAGAAGTACAATTTAATTGAACATATTCGTATTCATACTGGTGAGAGACCCTACAAATGCCCACTTTGTACAAAAACATTTAATACAAATAGTTACATGAAAATTCATCTAAATATTTGTCACATAAAGGAAAAACATTGGAAATGTGAAATATGTCATATTTCATTTACATCAAACAGTGCTTTGTATTATCATAAGAAATCCAAACGCTGTACTGAAGCACGCAAAAGTTCAACTAAAACTTGAAAGTGTATGAAGAAAAAGTTAATTGTTATTATAATTTGTTTTATTATTTTGGAATGAATTTGTTAAATGCTTTTAATTTTGCCTAATAAAATTGGGCTCTGTTGACTTTAGCTGTTTCGAACGTTATGAAGTTAAAACAAGTTAAATATTATGTTAGTACTGTATATTTAATAAAATTTTAATTATTAAATAAGGGATTAGATAATGCCATGATGGATTTTATTCCTTTTATCGGCTAGTTTTCACCTAACAGTTTCAAAATGACCCACCACAGAAAAAAATGTCAGAGGAAAAAGTTGTTCAGAACTGAATTTTGAGCAACTTTTGTATATTGGTCATTTTTAGGATTTTATTAGAAAATGATTTTCAAAAAATAAAAATTGTCAGTTTTTTTTTCAATGTGCGTGCACGTTCAGCACACATTGCATTGCATTGGTCCAACCGGAGGAAGAAGCTCTCCTCCCTGATGAAGGGTTCATCTCTTTCCTCCCACTCTAAAATAAAACTGACAAAACAGATGTTTTCGGACTTTGGAACGAAACAACGAAACGAACAAAAAGGAGGAAATTGTCAATGTTGTTTTTGTGGTTTGCTTTAATTGATTCTTAATTTAAGGAATATCCCTTATAAGGATTCAATTTATTATTATTTCCTTCAAGAAGGACAAAGTTTATGTAAAGTAACCGTGTCGGTTCGATGTCAACGTCAGCCGTGTGAGGTCCACATGTGTCATTGGATTAGAAATGACTTGTTTTTGAAACAGCTTCGGAATCTGAACTAAATTAAGGTAAATGAATTAAATTGAATTGAATGATTACCATTATTCAACTAACCATGCTTCTACTCTACTTTAATTAGACGTTCTATTCTTAATTATTGCATATTTTCTATTGTTTTCTAACAAGCCGTTGTCATTTATTTATTTATGTAATCGAGAAAGTTTTCTTAATTGTTTCACTTTTACGATAGACTGGATCACCCTACTGTAAATTCCATTCCAATCAGAAAGAAATCAAAAGAAAAAAATCTTCAATTAATTAATAGTATCCAGTTCCAGAATAGACGAAATTAGGCCGAATGGAGTCTTCAACATAAATTATGAGTGATAAGAGTGATTATTTACTCAGAGGCTCAGATACCACGAAAGAGTTAAGGTATCGTAAAGACAAAGGTTCTTTGAAACCTGGAGTCGATTCTACAATTAAGAAGCAAGAGCCTTCAACTTATTTTAAGAAGTCTCATTCGACTGGTATGGAAATGGGTCTCACAGATTTACAAATTAATTACAAAGTATTTGAAGAAGAGGGTTTGGATGATTTAGAAAGCAACAAAGTCACATCCCCTTCACCAGTTTCTGTGTCATTTCCACTAAAATCTATTAACAATGGAGATATTGAAAATAGTGAAGAAATACAGGGTTTGCTGGAAGATGACGATGAAGACGAGTTTGACGAACTTGCGTCCATTGAAAAACCAGAAGAAGAATCATTTTGGTCAGTTAGTATACAGATATTTGTACCATTCCTCATAGCCGGATTGGGCATGGTCGGAGCTGGTTTAATACTCGATATTGTTCAACATTGGGCGGTATTTCTCGCAGTTCCAGAAGTATTTATTCTCGTTCCTGCCCTATTAGGTTTAAAGGGCAATTTAGAAATGACTTTGGCTTCACGGTTGTCCACTCAAGCCAATTTAGGAAATCTTGACAACCCACAGGCAAAATGGAACTTAGCTATTGGGAACTTAAGTCTTGTACAGGTAATAAATTATAAATGCTGACTGAGTTTGTGTTGTAACTTATACTTTAATTTCTTCTTTTTTAGTGTCAAGCAATAATTGTAGGATTCTTAGCATCCCTCGCCGCTGTAATTTTAGGTAAGGAATAAAATTAATTTTATGACTTTTTGCATTTTTTGATAATCTTAAAATTGTGTCAGGTTGGATACCTGCTGGAAAATTCAACCTTAATCATTTCCTCATTCTTTGCTCATCAGCAGTCGTAAGAATTTGATTTATTTTTATATTTCTTAAATATTGGCTTTTTCAATTCTGTATCACAGGCTACGGCTAGTCTAGCAAGTCTTGTCCTGAGTACTGTAATGGTTGGAATCATTATTCTCTCCAGGTAATAATTTTATGAAATAAAAGAACCGATGAGTAGAAATTAAATAATTATGTTTGTGATTTCAGAAATTTTAAAGTGAATCCAGATAATGTTGCAACACCGATAGGTATAACAATAAGTTAAATTCTAATTTATATTCTTATTTTAATTTTTTAACATCCAATAGCTGCCAGTCTCGGAGATTTGACAACGCTAACGGTGTTGGCCTGCATTTCTAATTTCATTTTCAGTGCTATAGGTTAGTTATTCCAAAAGCGATGATAAACTCATGCTAATTTATTTAACGTAAAATATTTATTTTAGAAGCTCATATTTGGTTAGCGCCATCAATTCTTGCCTTATATTTTCTGTCCATGCCACTTTGGATAATATTAGCAAGAAGGAATAATTTAACAAGGAAAGTATTGAACACTGGTTGGACTCCAGGTAATAAAATGCTTAATTTAAATTAAATATAAAAATTCAAATTTTTAAAAATTTAATTCGTAGTTCTCAGTGCAATGGTAATCAGTAGCTTTGGTGGCTTGATCCTGGATTACACTGTGAAAACTTTCGATGGAATTGCTGTTTTTCAACCAGTTATTAGTGGAGTAGGTGGTAATCTAGTCGCTGTCCAAGCAAGTCGTATCTCAACAGCCCTCCATAAAAATGGTAAAAAAATTAAAAATCCTCATAAAATCTTCTGCTTTGCTTTATGAATAAATGTATGAATCTTTTTTCCAGCTCGTCTTGGGAAACTTCCCGACTGTGTTTCTAGTTTATGTACTAACCCTTTCTCAACATTTTTTTCAAAAGGTAAACTTAAACTCTTTAAGATTTACAACTTTAAATATTCTTGTTCTGATTCTAGGCATACAATCAGTGACGGCTCGGGCATTAGTTCTAATGACTGCCCCAGGTCATCTAATATTCCTACTCTTTCTCCAAGCTGGCCACGGACATACGTCCTTTACACCTGTATTCTTAGTATTTTATCTCTTAGCTGCCCTAATACAAGTGCGTCTAGTTTTATTTATAAATTAAGAGAGTAAAACACTTCTTTGTAATTTTTAGGTTGTACTACTCCTTTATATTGCTGATATTTTGATCAAAGTACTCTGGATTAGAAAGGTAACGTTTATAGTTTAAAGAATTTAAATACATTAATCCGAGTTTATTTTTTTGTATTTTTAGGTAGATCCAGATAATTCTGCAATTCCATACCTTACAGCACTTGGTGATTTGATTGGAACAGGGCTTCTAGCTATTGCATTTCTTCTCCTGTTTTGGATAGGAGACAGAGACAAAGATGTTGGAGACTAAAATGTTTCAAGTATTCCTGTAAAGTGTTTCTCTCTCTACCTACTTTCCACTGGACAATGAAAATAATCTATGCTCAAGTGCCTACGTACTTTTGAAGTAGGCTTTAGTTCCTATTTCGATGGGTCTCCTGAAAGTACCTTTCTTTATATTTTCCCAAAAACAGAAACTTAAATCTGTTATTCTTCTTCTTCATCCTGCCTCTGTTACTAATTTTAGAGTTTATTTTTAAGTTATTTTATTATGACTTTCCTACAATATTTATGAGAGGAATAATCAATCAGACACCTAGTCAGTATACCAAAGATTGAAACTAAATGGTGACTAAGATGAAGGAAAAGACAAGCATAAATGTTCCTTCAATAGTTAAAAGATCTAAATTATTGTCGTTTAATATAAATGGACCACTAAAAAGTTAATTTCTCATATTCGATCAATGAATCAAAAATGTTCCTTACTAGAAATAGTTTACGTATATTTTCTAAATTACGAATAGCACTATTATATAACGATGATGATGTATTAAATGAATGATATTATTGTAACTTTTCGTTACTATGAAACATGTTTAAATGTCACCCTGGCACACGAACGTAACCAAGATAATCTTACGTAATCGCATCATAAATTAAATTGGTAAAAATATTTCAAGCTAAATCCAGCAATTGGCTCACTTTTAATATTTTAATTGCGTGTTTACGCTTTTACTTGCGGCATTGGGATTTTGACAAATTGACAAAAGGAATGTGTAGGAGTGAGTGTAGAGTGTAGGATTGGATTGTTAGGTAATTAAGTTAATTTCTTGGATAAGATTGATAAAGTGGTGTAGGATTTATAAACTCTAAGGATCATATTTCTTAAATTCTGTCATTCTAATTAACTAAAAGATTATGCTTAGTTTTTGATTTTATGACGAGAGGAAGAAACTCGTGGTGTATGATTTCTTATATGAATCCTACTAAATCATTAACCCTGAATCAGCATTTTGATAAAGTGATTGATCTTTATCACCACAAGACATCATAAGTCTAATCCTTTCCTTACCAATTCCCACGCTGACAGACTTTCAAAGTCAGAGTTCAATTGTACTTTCAGTCGTACTGTTGTACATTCAACTTTTAATTTTGCTGACGCTATTTCCTCTACTATAATCTTGTGAACCCAAGAAACGTGTATGTCTTTACTTGAAGTGACTCTGACAAAAGTCATAATTTTTAAGATATAAATGTATTGGAGGATTATTGACTTTTGAGTCTGAGTGAATACTGAGTGACCTTTAGTTAATAAATCTGTTAATTTAATGATTGTACTGTGCTGTTTTTCTTCTAAAGTCCTAATATCATCATTATCAGAGGGACATCAACATCAACGGAGGAGGTCTAAGAAGATTTCTTTGTTTACTTCGATAATTGAACCGGTAGTAACCTATTCTAATTTTTGCATACACCTCCTGCTTATACTGCTGCTGATGTTTGTGAATAATTCCTTCCTTTAACCTCATTTTTCTTGTTTTTGCAAAGATCAAATTGCCTAAAGCCAATATGGAAAATTTTAACAAATGTAAATTATATGAATTAATTAATTTTGTGTTTTGTTATTTAATGAATGATTTGGCATTGAATTATTTAAATTATTTCAAGTTTCAGTTCGATACTTAAATTAGTTTAGAAGTTTATTACCATTCTTTTGATTTTAAATACTTCATTGCATGACTACGTTAAATTATGAGTGATTTGATTAGTTGTGACGTGAATCTCCATTACGCAAAATACGATTTCAATTGTATATAGAAATCTAAAGGCTCACTTCCTTTTTAAATCCATCATAAACATCATCCTATTGTTTGGAAGGAATCCTTCCAGTATAGCCAGTCAGTGACAAGTGGGATCTCCGGAAAAAAAATTCTCAGAGTCATTTTATTAGTAAAAAGTTAAACAATAGTTCTGACGACAGATTACTACAACTTTTCTCATTATTGTATTGTCCACAATTCATTTCATGGTTTGTTACTTATCAAATTAACAGTCCTTTTCAAAGTTTTCATCATCAGTGATACTTTTATAAAATTGTAGCTTATACTAGAATTTTATCGTTTGTTCCATAAGTTTCGGTAAGTATTTTGTAATTACTATTTCTATTAAAATTAATGTTAAGAAATGCTTTGTTAAATTATCCGATTGAATTGAATTGTAATTTGTGAAATTAACGATGGATGACCATGACATTCATAGAAGTTAATAATAATCTTGTCATAAAATTTGATCCATCACATTTACCTTGAAGGAATGTGAAAAATTAATAATAATTATTTATTCCTATAAGATGCATTATTTGAAATGACAGACAATTGACAATCTGTCAAATGTCAAATCACTCTCATGCAGATGCTGTCATTCACCCCCATAGATAGCCCGTGTCATCATCATCATCCCTCTGGATCGTGTTCGCTAAAGACGTTAACATTTTTTCATCCATGTCAAATTATCCATTCCTTTTCAATTAATACTAATCTTATATTTTTTGAAATTTTCAAAATTCGGAAGTTAATCATATTTTATGATTTTAGAAATAAAATATTTTAGAATGTGGATTAATTTATGATTATTTATTTAATTTTTTCTTTACACACGACACGATAGAGTTAGTTTAAAATTGAAATTAAGAGCTTTGCTTTTAGTTAGGTTTATGATGATTCATTTTGGTTTTAATCTTATTTATTTAAGATTCGTCTAACCTCTTTAAAACTTCTGATACTTCAATTTATATTAATTTAATTTTTTTTCATAAAAGCTATTTTATTACCTCCATTTAGTGAAGGTTAACCACAGATTATAAAATTCATTTATTTGTGAAAATAATTTATTAAGGCATTGACTTGCGCTTGCTTATAGTCACTCCATTATTTCCAGCTCCAGGAAAATCTTCATCCGAAACCACCACCGAGGAAAGTTTTCCTTGAAACCGAATGAAATATTTGGTTTAATAAATTCAACTTGAATATTTTATTTATGTTTTTTTCTGAAAAGAAAGGTATAATAACCATCTTTAAGTTAATTAAGTTGAATAATTTTCTTCTCTGGAATAGTATATACCAGATGGATTTTGGAGAATCCCGATGTTCTAATTAACGCATCCTATAATTAGATATTACTAGTGTATACTTGATATAACTCAATAAGTTGAAATGTAATCAATTATTCGTGTACCTGATTTATTGGTGATACAAATATTTTTGTATCATCCTAAATCTATTCTCTTTATAATGTGAATTATAAATATTGTGCAATAATGGTAAGAATTTTCATTTTTAATAACCATAAAAGACATTAAGTATAAACTAATATCAAGTTGCATTCTATTTTTTTTTGCTTATTTTAATATGAATATTTTTTGTAAAAAAGTAACGAAGAAAGTCTAAAGTTAATGAAGTTAAGGGAAAAAATTTCTCAGGAAAATATTTTCTTTTTATTATTTCATTTTCTAATTTCTGTTTTTGAATCTAGTCGGAACTAGATGAATTGAACAAAAACAAAACTGAATGGTGAGATCTGTAATTTTGAGTCCATTAAAATCCAATCAACCCTCCAATTGTAACTGCTGCAAATTAACTTCACACCCTTTCTTTGCTTTCTCCAATGAAAATCAAAATTCACAAAAAATGTTCACAAATCGATTCCCCTTTGCATTTTTAACCTCCTCAACATTTTCTTAAGTGAAATTACAGTCATTTCCGAAGTGATTGACATTAAGTTTAATAAAATACTGGATTAATAATTTACATATGCTGAGCTTAATAATTTCGTAATGATTGAAAAGAATCAAACCACGAAAACAATGAACAATAGAATTAATTAAATTAAGTAGTACACATTTCTTTCTTTTTGCTTTTATGAGCTGACTTTCTATAACAAAACTCATAAACATGTTTTTTCTTAGTCCCTAAGCTTTCGCTTAATTCTATTAATAATAACTTTAAACTTTTGAATTTACAATTTTAAAATTTAGGGTTAAAGCTACCGTTTTGGAGGATATGGTTTTGGATATGAAAGGTTACAATAACGACGGACTTGACGTGGATGAAGAAAATGGGAAAATGTCTTCAACTTTAAATGGGAATACTAATACAACAATTCCATCTGAAAATCTTCAAAATGGTTGTAATCGTGGTCTTTTTACGATTGCTCCACCAACACCTGATGGATCATCATCTTATCCATCAGCAAATCCAACAGATATTGTAATTGGACTCCATGGATCTGGATCTTCTACTAAACTTCAAATAAATGGAATGAGAAGTAGAGATTCAAGAGAATCTTTAATTCCAGACGAACACGAAGAAAGATGGTACTCGATCGGAGCTCAAGTGTGTATTCCATTCCTAATTGCTGGATTGGGTATGGTTGGAGCTGGATTAATTTTAGATATTGTTAAAGTAATTATTAAATTAATTCGAATTATTATTTATTCTTAAACTAATTTTTATAATATAATCCAGGACTGGAGAGTTTTCCGTAGTGTCCCACAGTTACTAGTTCTCGTCACTCCATTATTAGGACTTAAAGGAAATTTAGAAATGACTTTGGCTTCAAGATTGTCAACACATTCAAACCTTGGTCAAATGGACACTATACGAAATCAGTGGTTTGTATTATTAAAAAATTGAGTTTAAAAACTTCAAATTAAATCTAAAAATAATATTACGATTTAAGGTATATTTGCTGTGGGAACTTGGCACTCACACAAGGTGAGAAGGATAATTTACATTAAATATAAGTTAAATAATTAAATAAATGTAACTTTTTTCTTTTATAGTTCAGGCCACCGTCGTTGGCTGTTTAGCATCCATCGTAGCTATTTCAATTGGAGTAATTTCAGAAGGTGTTTTTATTACGAATCATGCCATTTTGTTATGCTCTTGCAGTATTCTTACAGCATCTATTGCATCATGTATACTTGGTAAGTATCTCATGTCAAGGAAAGTAATTTAATTTCATCAAATGTACAATTATTCTCACCACAGGTTTTCTAATGGTAGCTGTAGTTATACTTTCTAAAAAATTTCATTTGAATCCAGATAATGTTTCAACTCCAATCGCTGCAAGTTTAGGAGATGTAAGTAAATTATTAAATAAGGAAAATTATAATTTCAATTTTTCACAATTGAATATTAGGTTACTACTCTTGCACTTTTAGCATGGTTGGCTAGTATGCTATTTGAATTAATTGGTTAGTTAATACAAAGTTATAAAATACAATTTTACGATCTTTTGAAACAATTATTTTAGATACAACAGTATGGCTTTGCCCTATTATAATTGTTGTCTATATTTTGATTACTCCACTTTGGATTATTATTTCTTACAGAAATACATACACAAAATCGGTAAGAAGAACAAAAATTTAATAAATATTAAATTAATTGTTTTTTAAAGATTCTCTACACTGGTTGGGTTCCTGTTCTCTGCTCGATGATTCTAAGCTCGTACGTCAAAATTCCTCAATTCATTGTAATAAATTGTATAAAAAAATATTAATTAAAATTAAAGTGGAGGTGGCTTTCTACTGGATTTGGCTGAGCAGCGATTTGTAAAAATGGCCCTTTTTCAACCTGTAATAAATGGAGTAGGTGGAAACTTAGTCTCTGTTCAAGCAAGTAGAATTTCAACAGCACTTCACAAACATTGTGAACCTGGAAAACTTCCAGAGACAAAAGTTGGAAAGAACACAAATCCAATATGGCTATCACCGTGGAGCGTCTTTACAAAACAAGGTTAATATTTTAATTATTTAATAGTATTCATTCAATCAAAACACTGAATTACTTACAGGAGTCCATTCAGTATCTGCAAGAGTTTTGTTAGCAATCGTCATTCCAGGGCATATAATATTCTGTTTAACGTCGGATGCTTTGGCCACTGATGGAGACGTATCACAGCTATCTATTCAGTTTTTTGCTGTTTATTTGACTGCAGCCTTAATTCAGGTTCTAAAAAGTCTAAAATTAAAAATAATTTATTGAAGGATTATTTTGTTTCAGGTCGCAATTTTGTTATACATTGCACAAATTATGATAAATTTTTTCTGGTCACAAAAAGTTGATCCAGATACAAATGCAATACCTTATCTAACAGCTTTAGGCGATTTGATTGGTACAGCACTTCTATTCCTTACATTTGAAATATTGTATAGGAAATAGAAAAATTTTGTGTTTTTTTATCATAATTCCGTTGGATCAACACACGTCATCCAGAAGAAATTGAACCACAATCAATTTTTTAAGGTCCCAAGCAGTTACTTTTATTTTGATGGTGACATTTTTTTTTGTATAGATGCTCAATAACTAAAAAGTTACCATTAGAAAAAAAATGATCCCTTACTTGTTTTAAGTTATAAAAGTAGAAAGTGACTGTGATAAATCTTAACTTCTGTCACGCATAATCAAGATCTTGTTATGTTAGTTGCTTCACTTATTATATAAAAAAGTTATGTAATATTTTTATGGTTTATTATATTATTATTAGGTTCGATTTTATTTTATTTATATTTAAAATATTTTAAACTCAAATTATTATAACTCCAGACAGTATTTATCAAAAACTGCAAATGTAAAAAAAGATAAGCAGTATTAAGAAATACCGTCCCACCCTGCATCATGTTATATCTTGTACATGAAATTAAATCAATAACTTAATTTTAAAAGACTTTAATCGTTGAAATTATTATGTTTTCCATTTTAATTGACCAGGAGATCAGGTAAATCGTAATACATTAATAATTAATTTGTTATTGCTTTAAAATTCGTTTAATAAATCGTTGTGTATCCTTTGAGTCTTAATAATTATTATTAATTTCCTTAAAATTTAAGTTCGTTGTTACTTGTTTAAAATGGACATCATCATATGGCAATTAATGCTAGAAATCCCATTTATTATTTGCCCTATGGAAATAATTCAAAGTTGTAAGATTAAGTCTTGTACGAATAATTGTTTACGATAGTTATTTACTTGATTGAATGACGATTGGTAATATAAGGACTTTGTAGTAATGTTGGTTTATTTTCCATTACTCGTACTAAAAGATTCTCCAAGTACTCTTCCATATCACTTATTCGTTGACATTGTTTGTCAACAGTCCCTTGAAGTCCATTGATCATCTCGATCAAATCCTGTTAAACAAAAATTACACAATTTTAAAATCTGTTAAAATAATATCCTAAAATCATACATCACGGGATTTCCCATCAAATTTCTTAACAGTTTCTCGAGGTAATCGACTCTCAATTTGAGTTTCTTTAATACTTCTTATTGGATTTGTGATTCCAACTGGTGTACTTCCTTTTTGGTTCAATGATTCGTCACTCAATTCTACAATAATTTTATAAGAAAGCACGACATAAGAAAAAAACTTGTTTTTGTTGTTACTTACTAGATTTAGGCGAAGAATTGAAAAGGGAAGCAAATGCTTCTTTAGTGCTGTTTTTAAATTTTTCTTTTGAATATAATTTGTTTCGTTTATCAGATTTTGACAAATCTTCAAATGATGTACTTTTATATTTTGTCTCAGATTTTACGATTTCTTGAACTTGACGAGGTTTTGGGATTGGTTCACTTTTTATTGGAATTTCAACGGGTTTGTTTTGAATAGGCGTAACGGCAGTGTCCAGGTTATTAGAAGGATTATTGAATGAAATCTTATCAGATTTTG
The DNA here is from genome assembly GCA_034699725.1 of Friesea truncata. NCBI lineage: Eukaryota > Metazoa > Arthropoda > Collembola > Poduromorpha > Neanuridae > Friesea > Friesea truncata. The sequence goes on along the minus strand of JAQGCN010000649.1, from coordinate 3,527 downwards.
GACTCTCGGGTTCGGGCTTTACATCCAGCTTAGATGTGATACGGGGTGAGGCACTTCGTAATTCTTGGACTGGTGAAGAATTCGTAGGAGCTATAAAAAATATAGAAAAAATATGGCTTGAACTTTTAAATATCAACATATACTTCAAAAAAATAAATTACATTTTCCAGTGTTATGCTGCCGTCCAAATAATTTAGACTCCCAATCATCAATTGGATTTGTTTCATTTGTAATGTTAGATTTGTATTCATCTGCAACTGCAACAACAGGTACGGGAGGAGCCCTTATGATTTTTCGCGGAGGAGGAGTTGCATAAGTTCTTCTAAGAAATTCTCCACCAGCAAGATTTTCTAAGGATCCATCTTTTGGCGTGGACATTGCACCATGGTGGGACACACTTAAGGAACTGTGGCTACTCTTATGAGAGAGCTCATCAAACTAAAATCAAAATTCAATTGAGTCATTTCGTTATTGACAAATGAAATTGCGTACCCTAAATTCATCCTCTTCTTCGTCACTAATAACTCCAGGGTCCGCCTCTTCATGTCGATTCTGTTTGAAGCTTGTGATGGATACATGCTTTTCCGGTATGGCACCAAATGCATCTTCTTTCACTTTTTTCTTCCTCCCAGGCAATGTTGAGACCTTATTTCCAACTGCTTTAGCTAATTTCTTTAGTCCTTTCTTCTCTTTTCCTAAACTTAGTAAGCTCCCACCTTAAATGAAACAAATGGCTATTATTATTTTAATTAAGAAAATATGAACCCAACCTTACCTACAAACTGTCCAAACGACGAACGATGGCTTTCTTTTTTAGTTAAATCACTTAAGCTCCCAACATTATTCGATCCTGCTTTAACGATGAATCCAATCTTGACTTCAAGCTCACCACGATTTTTACTATTATCCTTCCCAGGTTTATTTTTTATAGGATACCATCTTGTAAATGATGACTGAAACTGGGATACGTCAAATTCTGACAGAGGAATTCGAACCATACCCAAGAAATCATCTCCGATAAAATTTCGATTTAAAGCTGTGAGTACAATCTCAGCACTATTCCCTTGTTTGGGTATTGACCTAGTTTCAGAAAATCCTTTTATAGAATTTAATTTCACATCAATCACTTTATATAATAAATTTGACTTTACAATTCACATTCTTCGTTCCATTGGACGGAATCCGTAGATTTTTCCTTAACTGAAGTCTGGTAGCGTTCCTTACCAAGTCCAATTGTCACAAAGGCATCATTTATACCTACAATTAAAAAAAACTATGGTTATAAATACTATCCCATGATGATGAATTTGTAAGTCAGATATGAAACATGCTTACCATTTTTTCCTTTAATGAGCAGTTTAGAAGCTCGGATCACTGTTTGAAAAAATAAGGATTAAGTAAAAAATGAAACAATAAAAATTACACACTTAATTTACCTGTTACATGAACATGTGTTGGTGACCACATTTTCTTCCTTCTAATCAATTAATGAATTAATTTGACGGATGTTGAAGATGACACTATGGAAAATCCTTACAAAACCTGCTGGTTAAGTCTATTATTGAAATCGAAAGTGTCTTCTTTGGCTTAAGTTTCTGAAAATCAGAAAAAAATTAAAGTGGAAAAACAGCTTTTTTGCTTATGAATGCGATTATCAAATAAATTAACAACAATTGCAGCATATTTAATAATAATAACCATACCATATCTTATTCACAATAGGAAAAAAACTGACTAAACGTCCTTCCAAATTCCATACACCCTCACATTTAATTATGTTTCGCTTGAGGAAATTTATGTCAGACGAGGTAATCGCGCGGTGTGATTGATTAAAGACTATTCAAATTATTATTATTAATCAAGTTGCATGTTTTTAACTTCTTGGTTTATTATACACCGATTACGACGGACTAAGCTTATACTTGATCTGAGCTTTTTGCTTACCTTCCGTGACACAGTGACTAAGTAAATTGGCACTGATTATATTGTGGAAATGTTATATTTAGATGTTAGAATAGTGACAGACTAGGTTAACGCATATACGGAACGGTAGACAAAGAGTTTAGTTGAGCGTAACGAAAACGATGATGACGAAATATTAATTAATGTCAACTTATTAGACAAAATAACACAAAAATTCTTCAAAGGGATCGACGACCTCACCAGCAGCAGCCTGAGGAGTCAGATATTTTTTCTTCGAAGAATGTTTTATGTTGTTGCCTATTAATAAACACAAGAGTTTTTTTTATCGTTCGGGCCCTACTGGCCCTAAAGGCAAAGTCTGACTTGTGACGATGACGATGGGGATCTGGTTACCTGAATGAAATCTTTGTGCACACAATACAAAATATGAGAACAAAAAATTACAACAGGTGTGTACTCTTTCCTTTGTTTCTAAAGTTTAAGCCTCCCTAAGGGAAAGGGGAAACACTTTGATAGGAAACTTACCAACGAATATATTTTATTATTAAATTATTCTAATAAAGTTTAACAAATTCAGTAGATCAATTGGCCATGACTCAATCCATATTCATAGGAATTCCAAAGCATCATGATTAAAAATCTATCCATTAACTTTCAAAGTTACAATCTCTAATTTTTTAAATCCTCAACATGCTACGAGGACAAATGACTCACTCACCAAAAAACGCTGATTATTAATCAGGAAACAATAAACTACTTTATTGTTTCCTGATAATTAAAATAATAGGAAAATGACATTATTTAAAAAAAATTTTAAAAAACATTCATTTCTTTATACAGATTACAGATAATAACACATTAATATTAATTTAAAAGCATTACCGTAGCTGGACGTATCAAATATCAAATATGGCCTTTCAGGAGTTGGGTCGTTAACAGCTCGCACTAAATAATAAACCAATTTTCAATTTTAAAGCAATCCAACGAAACGAAGGTAAAGTTTTTAGCGATGGAAGGAATTCCTTTTGGTCAAAATGTGCTAAGGTCAACTCAACCAAGCGTTAAATTAACTATAAATGCAAATAACATACCTTTAACCAATTTCCCTTTGATTAATTTAGTAGATGAGCTCTTGGCATTGGCTTGAGACATTCTCATTGACATTGAGAGAGACAATATTGATTGATTGGATTTTGATTGACAAATTTTAACAAATTAATTTAAATTAATTTGATTTGGGATTGGAACAGTTTGCTTTGCACTGCTTGCTTGCACAGAATTCCAGCGACGACGACGACACAAATCAACTCTTTTTCTGTCTTCTTTCTAAATTCTAACTACAGTCTCCTCTCCTCGGTCGTTGTTAATTAATTCAGCTATTCTAATTCAAAAAAAACAAGTAAGAATACAATAACTTCAACAAGCCAGACAGAGGTGACAGGTAGGTGCTTGGTCCTGGCCTGGCTGGTGGTGGTACTCTTCATCTGGGTGGTGGTTGGTTTGGTTTGGTGTCTCTGGTGTGTGGTGTCTGGTCTGTTTGTTTAATTCAATTAATAATTAAAATTAACATCTGTCAGTTTAAAACTGACGCGTAAATGTGTTAG
>JAQGCN010000648.1:0-16950 GCA_034699725.1 Friesea truncata | reverse complement strand
TATCTGAGCGGTTGAGAACCTACGACTAACTGGTTGAAAGCATGGAACGCTAACCACCAAGTCATGTCACTCAGATTCATGTCATCGTTATTTTTGGGCTTGAGTGTATAGTAAAGTGTAGTAGAAGTTGGGAATTGGGATTCGGAGTGATTCTAAATTCTTAAGTTTTTTTTCGAAGAGATCCGGGGAAGCATCACATATTCCTCGTGTCTGGGAGGGAGTTGCTCCACACCGAAAGACGGAGGGCCATTGACCTCAGAGAGCTGAGATAGACGGAGAAAGGGAGTGTAGAAAAGTAATACTGTCTGCCGCAGTAATAGTTCGGTCGATATTTCCAGTCAGACCGACTGTGAGTCTTCTACGTTTTCTCCATCCCTTTCTTTCTTCTTTCTTCTTTCTACTATACACTTATTGAACGTAATCGTCTCACCCTTTCCAATTCCAATACGCATTCTAAGAAATTAATGTTAAAGCTTGCTGCTGTTTCTGCTGCTGGTGCTAGTATGAACAGAATGAGAGGGTGTGGCGATATTGATTTTTATCCCTAAAAATTACATTAACACATCACATTCAATAAAATTCTTTAAATAATTTCCTAAGCTGGGTAGTAAGAGTGAAATTTGTTCATCATCTCTGATTTATTTTTAAGCAAAGTGTAATAATCACTGCTTCACCTCGTGAAATCTTTTTTTGAGAGGAAATAATATCTCGTGAGCTTGTCAGGTATTACATCTCCTATGTTTTGTGCTAAAATTAGAGATAGGATAAAATGCACATTTTTGACTAGGACAAAAAGGACATCATCCTTTTAGAATGAATAGAATAAACCTCACATAGAATTTGGAATATCGAAAGAAAAGCCCAAAGAAGCGTGTGATTTTTTTTTTCCGTACTGGAGAAAGTAAGGAGGATTTTAAGCTGGAGAAAGTGAGTTTTTGAGTGAATGGTTCAATTTCCTTTTGAAAATAGCTTCCAGTCTTCTTACATACAGTCAGTATAAGATTATAAAATTTCAAGTGATAGGATAGAGTTAAAGGATATAACAAAAGCAGGCGCTTGGCTGCTTTTTTTTCTTGCCTTGTCGATGAATCTTCATCTTCTCAACATCTTTTCTTTTCTCAAATATAATCCATGGATCTTTACTTATAACTCCTCCGCAATCATAAAACTTAAAAGTCAAATATATACGTTTGAGTGCAACGGGTACGGGGAGTATACGAGCTAAGCAATGACTTACAAAAAAGAAAAAAGATTCTAGACTACTTACAATGAGAAAGAAATTAGCTCTAAGCAATATTCCTTCTGAATAATATAATTTTATGTCTTCTTAAATAAGCTAAACCATATTTATAATAGTTTCATGTACGAAGTTAGAAGCAGAAGTTTTGGAATCGTTTTGATATATAAAATCCAGAGATTTTTGTTGAAAAATAATAATGATTTAATACAGATTGGATCCTTCTTTGTTACCAAGAAGGCAGAAAGGGCGTAGATCCCGTTTCACTAAAAAAATCTGGATGTAGTGTAGTCATCCCTTATTTTTCTTTGCATTCGTAGTTGTTGGTTTGGAACTGAAGCAAAACTATGAGTGGATAGAATTTCCAAGCACAATTTTTATTCGTATAAACGCCCAATGCTCTCATAGCTATCCATAGCCTACTAAGGAAAATTCCATCGAGACGAATTACATCAGCAAGCCATGAACATCTACATCATTATGTGATTCATTCGGGCATGCATGAATTTTAGGTTTCCTTTAGGAAGTCCAGGTGGAGATGGATTCCCAAATTTAAAGAAAATTACACAGAAAACTGGTTTATTTTATATTAATTATTAATTATTGTACTTTCATAATGATTAGGAATGGTTTATATTATAATAAACCCAACCAGTAGCTGTAGCACAGAGCAGGAAAGCGAGGCTTTTTGATTAGGAAACTTTAGATTCATTAGTTTAAAATGAATATTATATGCGGCTACACAGATTTATTGAGTTCAAACTTATTAATGCATTCTATGGAAATGTAAATGCATATCGTCGTATTATGGTTGTATGGACAAAATGGTGGTGGTGTGGGCAAAGGAAGAAGAAGGGAAGACATGAAAATTAATAACCGGAAGAGAATCAAATTTCAGTCTTCCTTTCATTCATTGAACTCGAAACATAAAGAAGACTTCTTATAGTGTATCCCAATGTTGAAAATTATAACATGATTTTTATTAAGAAGAAATAAATGGAATTACAATTTTTAGTAATAGGATCATGTAACTGACAAATTGTCTTGCTTTCAATATTTTGTGTCATTTTCAAACATTCAATATTGAACCATTATTTTAAAGGAATTATAAAGAAAACCACATAATTCCTGTTTAAAATTAGGATATCGCTTGTCGACAGTCGACACACACGAGGGAGGATCTTATTTCCTTCATACATAAAAATGTGTATGCCTTAATGTATTTCTGGACACATTTTTTTCTTCTAGTTTCTAAATACAAGTTTGCTTGTTGCTATTAATAAAACCTTTCATTTTTTTTCAGAGATTTAATTTCTTAGACATTTTTTCGTCTGTTTCCCAGATTTATTTCCTCGTATTTTACCAATGCCAAAATAAAACTCATCAATGGGACAAGTTGACAAAATGGAGATGAATAGAATAAGACAGGGTATTATTGATTACGAAGAAGAAAGAAGATCTGAGATATTATTTTTAAAATGAATCATTTTGTGTAAAAATCAATTGAAAAATGGATAACCGGATGAGAAAAAATTCCAAAAATTGAAAATATATCTTTTCAATGACATTCGAATAATATAATCGCATCTTCGTTTCGTAACCAAACAAAAGAGTTATAAGAGTGTCCTTATAAATCAAAAAGAATTTTTATAAATTAAGAGCATTGAATACAACTTAGATCGTGTGAGATACACGAACAACACGGACACGGGAAGCGAAAAAGAAATAGAAATGATGAGAGTTTTTTTTCATAATTTCGTAATTTCCCAGGGATGATGCTGCTGATGCTGGTACTTTTGTAAAGATAAATAATTTTTTCCTGATATTCCGTGATATCTTTCCGGATTGCATTTTTTCCAAAGGCCTTTGGCCCGCGTCATCTTTAACTTTAAAGGGCATCAACCCTTCTTGTAGACTATAATCAGCTTAACAATAACAATAGTCACTACTCTTTCTTACATAAATGAGAGACTCTGAAAAGGAAATGGGATGAAAATTATCTTCTTTGAATTCCTTTGTTACATTGTTCAATCTCACGTGTTTCGTCCTTCAACCTGACATTGTAAAATTCTGATGGCCATGACCATAATGAACGCATCTTAGACTCAACAGAGACTTAAACCATTTCATAATTCATTCCCTTCAAATCGTATAGTAAATACTTACAACAAGAATCATTTTAAAATATATATAATATGTATACACCCCACCCAACAACGTGTCCAGCAGCAGCAATCATTCCATCTATCTCAAAAAATATAAGCACCTTAGAAAAGACCTGGCCTCATACATACATATACGTTCCTTCTGCTTAAACTAACCTTCACATTCCATTTCCATTTTAAGGCAAAGGGACCCCACACCCCTTCTTTCTTCAATTCCTTGGTTTCCTCTCCTAAAATTTAAAGAGCCAGCCGTCCTCGTTATACATCTGTTTCTATACATTTATGGATCATAATATTTATTTTTTAACTTCTAAAATAAATAATCAATATAAATAAATATTGATTAAAATTATTATTATTATAACTTTTGAAATAATCAAAACCACAGATAGGAAATTTCTTAAGGCAAAAGTTATTTTTTTCATTCGAAAGAAAAATAATGCTTATGTGAAAATATAAAGATTGGCTGTGGTTTTTATTTTTCTGGAGTAACATCCTGTAACAATTGTGTTATGTGTGTGTTGGGAGAATAAATTCATGATAAGTTATTATTATTAAGAATACCTTCGGAAAAATATATAAAAAGTATGAAGTGTAGGACAAAATGGTCCAATCCTCAAGAATTGTCTATACTGAATTTTTAGCAAGACAGTACCAAAAACAAAGAATCTTATTACTTTTTTTAAGCAAAAATGTGTATACTTTAACAATTTTTTTTAGGCAAATTAAAAATTATGTCTCGATTTGAAAAAGTTATGCTGGAAATCGTATCTGCAAACAAAAGAATTAATATATGAATTTTTAGAAATAAATAATTCTTTTATAATCACATATAAATTTCATTTTTGTATTTTTTGTATTTCCAAACATTATGATTGAAAAAAAATCCAAATTACATCCAATTTTAATTTAAAAAGAGAAAATATTTCTATCTTAAGCTTGTTAGCTATAAAAAGTAAATCCTTAAGAAATACTTTTGAAGAAATGGTTTTTAATTGGATTTCCATTCACTTTTAAAAAGCTTTCTCTGACTAATCAAATTGTGTCTTGAATTTCATTCTTGACTTTAAAAAAATTGTAATTTGACTTACAATTTATTTTTAATTGTATTTTTAAGAAACAAATCTCTTGAGAGATTGATTGAATTGTATTATAAATCACACTAAAACTGGGATAAGATGATGGATTTATGAATGATTTTCCATCATGTTCAAAAACTTTACATAAACAATAGGAATTATTTTGTTTTTCTTTTTTACCATTTTTTTATTTTTACTTTCACCTTTTTAAGGGTTTCTTCATCTTTTTTTAAGAATATAAAAAATACGAGACATGCTGCCCTGGGGCACGTACCATTCCTAGAATTCGGTATACCACATCCAGAAGACATCGTCACCAAAGGCTTTATAATTTTTCGTTTAGTTTCTTAAGTTATTAATCGTACAAATATCGCCATCTTTCAGAATTCTATTGTAAGAATAAACAATAAAGCATTTTTCATATTCCTTAGTATTTTAGAATAAAAAAATTCTTAAAGTGCGTGAAAAATGCAAAAATTAACATGAGTAATTATAATTACTGTGTTAAAATGATAGTAGGTAATAAAATTTTAATCAACAGAGACAGAAACACATTATTGTATTTTTAGGAGTTTAACTTTTAGAATTTTTACTAACTGCTACCTGTTTGTTTTCTGACTACTACTCACACTTTTATAAAAAAAAAGTGTGAGTCAGCTGTCATTTCGAGCGGAAAGGAAATTTTTTTTAGCATTGAGCATTACCGATTTTTAGCATTGCTGGAGCTGAAATGGAAGTAACAGTGGACGTCAACGTCTTACAATCTTTGACAACCATATCCTCTCCTCTCACTTCCGTCCACCTTCTTCTTCTTACTCTCTTTGAAAAGTGAGCATCTTCAAAGGGGAAGTAACAAGTAAGATGAAGACAAGATCAAATCAATACAACAATGGAACCAGGAACCTATGCATCTTCAATTGAGTGACAAGTGAACTCAAGGAGCAACAAAAACAAAAAAGGTAAAGATTCAATTCCATTCCACTCTACTGAAAATTTAATTTTTCATCTTTTTATAGGGTTCCAAGTTCATGCAGAATCAGAAGGAATGAACAAATGAACTTAAAATGTCTAAGGAAAATTTAAACTCGAATCCTCCATCAATCTGGGACAAATGTGAAGTATTATGTGCTGTTGCGTTGTGTCGATTCATTTGTTTGATACTTTGGATATACTGTGTCTCATACGCTACTTTGACACTCTATTGGGCAAGTGAAGGTAAGGTAAAGGATAAAACTTATAAACTTGCTTTTTGACATTGGGATTTTGGTAGTCATTGACATGACACCACAGCACGGCGTGTAAAATCCCACATGGTGCCCATGCCCAGTTTAAAAGTAACACCTACAGTGCATTATACCCTTAATTATGTATAATTTTCTTTTAGACCATAGACTAAGGAATCGGTATTTGGGAATTTTTACTCCAAATCCAATTTGGCCTATTAATTTAATTGTTACCAAACAACGAGATTCACAGGATGAAGAATGGAATGGATTCATTAATGTTTTAACATCAAGACTGATTTGGTGGTTTTTTATTTACATCGTTCTTAGTCATCTTCTCGCAAAGTTTTCTATTCAGGTAAATTAAATTAATTTGTGAAGTTTTTAAAAATAATAATTTTGTTTTGTTAAGGTTCGAATGGGAATGTCGATGGTAGTTTCAGGTGGATTTTGTATTAGTTTCATGGGCTGGAAAAGTTTAGTTTTTCTTCTGCAGCAACCTTTGATGTATTGCATCTTGATGAATCAGTTTCGCAGTAAAGTAGTTATATGGACTGTTACAATAATTGGTTTATGGCTGACTAATTTTGATTGGATACTCGTGAGTAGAATCAAATCAATACATTTTATGTCTTCTAAAAACTAGTAATTTTATTGTTGATTTCATCCTAGGAGTTTTACGTTCCGGCTTATAAACACAATCGATTGACTTTAGAAAGGCATTGGTTTGAAATTATTTCTGCCTGGAACTTTGCACGCTGTTTAAGTTTTTCATTTGACAATTGGGACCAACCTAAGATTTCACTTACAAAATGTCTCCAATACTGTTTTTATTTTCCAACATTAGTTTCTGGGCCAATCGTTCTCTACTCTTTGTTTGATCGTGATGTAAGGAAAATTGCTATATTTTATTACATGTTTCATGTTATTACTTAAGTTTATTATTGTAAACAGATTCTCAAAAAACAAGGTGCTAATCGAAGTCTTAAGCAGCTATTTAAGAAGTTATTCTACATTGTGTTTATTATATACTTGTGTGAGGGAATACTGCGTATTCTTCATTTCCAAAGATTAGCTATGGATTATAAAACGCTTATGAAATTGGACCTATGGGTTTTGGGTGGTATCCTTTTCTGGTCGGGTAAGAAAACTCATGTTCAATTTGCTGTTCTTTAACTTCCACTTTTTTTAACAGGTCAATTTTTTATGCTAAAGTATACGGTAATGTATGGAATTTCAACGTATATTGCTGAGTACGAAGGGCTCCAGATGCCTCCTCTTCCAAAATGTCCATCTCACATTCATCGTTACAGTGTGATATGGAAAGATTTCGATCGTGGATTGTACGATTTTTTACTAAAGTAAGTTTTATTAAGTACCTTCCGCTTGTCTGTCAACATTTGCAATTTGATAGTTTTCAAACTGATATACACCATTATTTCAATTTACTGACTCACTGTTTGTTAATTTTAGGTATACATACATTCCCATTATCAGAAGTTTAGAAGCATTTCCAAAAACAAGAATCCTCCATCCAGAATCGAATAAACTAATTGCATCTCTTCTCACATTTTTATACGTTTACATTTGGCATGGAATCAATCCAACAGTTAAAATATGGTCTATATTTAACTTTATTGGAATTACCATTGAACGATTTGGAAGTTATTTAAAGAAGAAAATTGATTTACGGATGGTAAAAATAGAATAATTCGTATGTAATTTTGTAAACCGTGTTTTGTATTTGTAGGAAGTTCATCCTATTGTTTGGGATTTTGTGGTGGAGCCAATTGTTACTGTACCACTTGCAATTATATCAATCCTGAATAGCTCAGTCTTCCTTTGCAGTATAAAAACAGCAAGTATTATTGGACAACGCTTTTGGGAGAGCTGTAAGCTAGTTAACTTTTTTCCAAAATTGGTTCAATTTTTAAGCACGAATTCTAAAAATCCATTCCTTTATTTTAATAATTTCAGGGCAGGACAATTATATAATCCCAATTGTGTTTTGTCTAACTCATGTGGCTGTTACTGTCAGAACGCTACGTACATTTATATCTAAAGTCATTACTTTTAAAAAAGAATGACAACAAAATGTGATTTAGATTTTAAGATAATTTAACAGCTTTAGTAGCACATCGTAACTTAGCTGATCTACTTCGTGGATTCTGGTCCACCTCTCCATCGGATGGAGATTCGACGTGTTTAGTAAGAACATTCCATTTCTTTTCCATGACTTCATCAAATTCAATTTGAGTATGTACTTTTCCAGCATTTCTAAATTTTTGACTCAAACTTTTATTAATTGGTTCATCCAAATCTACACCAGTCAAGTGCCTTTTTACAATTCTGTCCTAAAATGATAAAAATGTTTTTTTAAAAATTAATTAAAGAACATTACTGAAAATTATAAGATGAATTTACTTCTAAAGAATGAAACGTGATTACTACAATAACTCCATGAGGTTTAAGTATGTCGTATGCAATTTCTAGGCCACGGTTGAGTTCATTCATTTCATTGTTTACAAATATTCGGAGAGCTTGAAAAGTTTTAGTAGCAATATGGGACGGTCTTGCGAGTTTGTCCAAACGAGTTTCATTGTCTAAAACGGTAGCAACAAGAGAAGCCAATTCAGACGTCGTATTAATACTTGTAAAGAGATATCTAGCTTCAACGATAGCTCTTGCAAGTTTTTTTGCTTGTTTTTCTTCTCCATAAACCTGTAAAAAACACAAGAGAAAACATAAATGTAAAACCAAAATCATTTTTATACCTTTAGAATTTTTGCTAAATCTTCTTCATCGATGTATTGTACGACATCAGCTGCAGATGGCTGATCGGGAAACCGATTACCATCCATTCGCATGTCTAAGGGACCGTCATGGACAACTGAAAAACCTCGTGATGGATCGTCGAACTATAAAAATATAACCTTTAACAAACGTATTTCTACCATGATTTAGAGTTGATTACCATCATTGATGAGCAGCCAAGGTCAAAGAGGATACTATCGACTGCAAAAAATTAGAATCAGTGATATTTTATTAAATTGTGTCAAAAACTAGTGACCGAAGGCCTCTACCGCTGACTTGGCAAGGTGGCCTCAGGACACTGGTTTTTAATTAATATTTGTAGCACAAACCTTTCGACACATTTAATTTTTTGAGCTGAAGAAGTACTTCACTGAATTTTCCTAACATTGGAAATACTTGATTAGGATACTTCTTATTCAATTCTTGAGCGTATTTAAAAGCCGTCGGATCTCTATCAAGTGCAACTACTTTGACATCACTTGTGCTTTCAAGTATAGCTTCTGTATGTCCACCAGCTCCAAATGTCATATCTAGTATAGTTTGACCTTAGTAACAAATATTATAACTTTACGTAAACTTTTGCTATGTTCCATACAAAATAAGGCCAGTACCTGGTTGTGGATTAAGATGTGAGATAACTTCTTGAAGCATTACAGGAGTATGGGGTAGACTGGCTGTGGATTGAAACCTAACTAATTTTAAACTTCTGAAAGTAATAAACCGATTCACCAAAGAAGTGGCATGATGAACAAGTTTCCGTTCCCATCCCATCTTTTCCAATTAATTTCCTCCTCTCAATTTGTTAAGTGCTTTTTTATATATTGGTAGCTCCTTTTCCTCTATTTCCTTCCGAAAGTCGTCCGACAGTACAACCTGGCAATGTTCTGATATAAGTCCTAAGAAAAAAAACACCATTATTAGTGCGAACGGAACTGTGAAAGTTAAATTAATGAAGTAGGAGGACACAAGTAGTTAGTCTGCTGTATCGAATAACATAAAAGGAAACTAACCAGTAGATGTGGCAACTGAAGATGGCACAGGATACAACGTTCTGTACCGGTCAGAAGCAATTCGATTTAAAGATGCCTCGATTGTATCCCACGCCTGGATGTCAAGAGCCTTTGCCTCTTGTGGCCTGAAAGCCGTGGCGACTTCTTTTCTAATATATTCCCCGAAGTCTCTAAGAACGTAAGAATAAGAATGATAACGTTTAAAAATTACTAAGAAATTCTTTGTTGAATTTAATATTCACCTTCCCAATTTCGTAGAATCGATTGGCCACTTTTCCAAAACTCGTAGAATATTGCGATAGGTTGCAGTATTCATTTACGGTAGTTGGGAAAACTTTTTAACATTTGACTGTCTAAAAACCTACCTAAAAAGTATAGATTGATTATTAAACAGTGAATCAGAAAGTAAAATTTTTGCGTTAAGTAGAGTGTTTACAAAATACAAGAAACAGCTTAACTTTCGCGGGCGACTGACTATGATTGAGATAATATAAAGAATGGATGTGTCTAAAAATCTGACTGAAAAAGACTGACCTATGGTGGCTCCAGTTAGCCACCCCGTCCCCGTCGCCTACGTGGATTCAAGAACCATAGCTCCTGTTTCAGGTACCATTAATCCTGGGGGGCCCAACAGAAAAGTTAGCAAACGTTTTTGTTGGCCAACTAGCAATTTTTACCTTAAATATTTCCTGCCATACCTGTTTAAACTTGTAGTGATGCTAGCAGTTATTGAATGTAAATTTACCAGTCAATAGCGTGTGAATCCCAGTGCACGGGTAAATACTCCACACGTCATACATGATCCGTTATAGCTTTGGGCAGAATTATTTATTCTTAATTAATTAATTAATTAAACTAATGTTAAGACCAACTCATAACAAAGCTTATGTTTATTTTATTGTATCTAGTTTAAATGTAATGAATTTACATATTTCGATTCGACTAAATTTATGTTTACTTTTAATTAAAATGCCCAGTAGTAAATGTTGAAATTCAGTCTTGTCGTTTAAGTTTTAGTTTTGCCAAATGCTAGTGTAAAACATCCCCACGCGTCATACATGACGCATTACAGCTTTGGGCAAAATAATTTAATTAATTAATTTAACCAACGTTAAGAACGTAGCAAAACAAAAATTTTGGTAATTTTATTGTTTCTTGTTTAAATGAAATAAATTAATATGCTTTACTTTGATTAAGCTTGACAAAAATTTAATTAAAATGCCCAGTAACTGTTCTAGTTCAGTCTTGTCATGTTTAAGTTTTAGTTTTGTCCAAATTTAAATATTTCCCGCCAAAGACATCTTCCCGCCAAACCGGTTTAAACTTAAAGTTAAGTTAGCAGATATTGAATGTAAATTTATCAGTCAATCCAGCCATCAATTCATCATCAGCTGTTCTTTTTTGTTTAGTGTTTAATCATTTATTCATTAATCAATTTATAATTTCAATTACAGCGATTTGCCATTCACAGTCCACCGTGTGTTGTGAATACACCCACTGTGAATACACCTTATAAGGTGCCACATGGACCTTGTCAGTTGTAAGGATTTTGAATAATTGTGGTCAGGAAAACTTTATTCAGAGTTTTAGACGAATCCCATCTCACATGACCAGCTGATTTTGTCATGTTTTTGTCGCAATTAGAAATGAAGTTGAAAGCATTACTCATCTAATTTAATAATTGAGAAATTATTCTTTACCTTCAAGTTATTTGATTTTGATAGCATTTATTCTGTGTGTGATTTAAGGAAGGAACTGCGTCGTAATGGATAGTAGCAACGGTTCCTTTGATATATCCGAAGAATTGGTGTGCAGTACAGAGGTAAGACATTGTGGTGGTAGCAAAACATGTAAATCTAATTTGATTCTGATTGAATTCGATGTCTTAGAGTTTGTTAATTCTTTTTTTAGATGAAGTTTGAACAAGGAAAAGTGTCACAAAAGTTCACAATTAATGATTCCAAGAAGAAAGAAATCCTTATATTAGGAAGATTGTTTATATCTGAGAATGTAAGTTTCTGTTAGTTAATTCTTTGTAAGAATATTTTAGTCATTTTGCCTGAAGGAGTAATCACGACTTACTTTTACTGAATTTTAGAAATTTGGAGAATACATTGAATGGAAACCTGAAGAGAAAACATCCCCTTTCGAAACATCACGTACAACGGAACTTCATTCAAGCAAAGATTGGTCCATGGTCCAAGCAACTAGTAAAATTGGTTTTAAAGCTGGAAAAGAAGATGGTAGTTAAATGAAATGTTAATTGTTAATTTATATTTATAAGAACAACATATTACTTTCAGAAGCCATTGAATTTGTGTCAGATTCAAAAACAGTCGACTTTCGTCGACCAGTAAAGTTAGAGTTAGCTGAAATACGTTCTTTACTAATCCCTTCAAAATCTAAAGGAAAAGAACTGATTTTTATTCTCCAAGATGGAACTTGTCATAATCCATTTATTTTTGAAAGAGGTTCTGTTGAAAATTTCATTGAAGCCATGGAACGATATGTCTACGTTGGAAAGTAAGTTATAACTTAAAAATTTAGTTTGTCCTAGTCCTACAACACCACAATTAGATTTTAATGCCATTCAACTATTATTTTTTAGAGCAAAGGACAATAAAGATCTTTATCTTGTCACACCAAGAAAACCCGTAACAAGCACATCACAACCTTCTATTGCAGAATTAATTTTACCTGAACACATGAACCAATTCTTTGGACTAATCAGAGACGTCAGGAACGATCCAATGGCAGTTGCGAAAACCGGTCTAGCAAAATTAGCTGATTATACAGGTATGCTTTCAAGCGTTTCTCCACTTTTTAATGTAATGTGAAAAATTCTCTTCTGTTATCACAATAGCTACACAGTTGAACGGATATGCTGAACAAGCTAGACAGTCATCCAGTCCTCGGATTTTGACTCCATTATCCCCATCTCCATCAACACATACACATGGACAAGGTTTTACTGATGGACTAGAAGCAGATTATGCCACAAACGAAGAAGGTTATGAAGTTATTTTTACTCCAGAAAAATTGAACATAAAACTAGGAAATAGGAAAAAAACATACAGAGGACAACCGCTGAGTCAGGAGCAATGGCTCAACTACCTTGATAACGATGGAAGAGTCGCAAACTTTCATGAAATCAAGCAAATTGTTTTCAGAGGGGTAATAATTTAATGAACGATTTCGTATACTAATTTAAGCATGTTATTTTTATTACTTATTTAATAGGGTGTTGAACCTGAAATACGAAAGCATGTTTGGGTGTTTCTTCTTGAACTTTACAGCCCTGATACAACTTATGAAGAAAGAAAGGAACTTTACAAAGACAAAACATGGAATTATGAAACGATGAAAATGCAGTGGTCCACAATTAGTGAAGAACAAGAGGAAAGATTTCATGCATTTCGAGATTTCAAATCTCTAATAGGTAATTTCAAACTTATAAATTATGTGATGATTAATATTAGACTAATACGTACGTTTTTTTTTGTTTACAGAAAAGGACGTTGCTCGCACTGATCGTTGTTTGGAGTTTTTTAGTGGGGACAATAACCAATGGAGTGAAATCCTTCGACGAATTTTAATGACTTATATGATGTATAACTTTAATTTGGGATATGTACAAGGAATGAGCGATATTCTCTCACCAATACTGATGGAGGTCCAAGATGAAGTCTTGGCATTTTGGATATTTGTGAAATTCATGGATTATATTGTAAGTATTCACTTTGCTCAATCAGTTTGTTAAATAATTATGTTATGTGTTTGTTATCATTGTAGCACAGAAATTTTGAAATGAGTCAAGAAACTATGCAAAAGCAGTTAAAGGATAGTTACATTTTACTTCAATTGATTGATCCCAAATTCAGTGCTTATCTCAACGCTTGTGATGCTGCGAATATGTACTTTGCTTTTCGATGGTTCCTTATTTTATTTAAGGTAATTTTGGTATTTATGATTATTATTCAGATTAACTAATATAACCCAATTTTCTCCAGCGTGAATTCACAACATGTGACATTGTGACACTTTGGGAATGTCTTTGGTCACAGTTGCCTGGGCCGAACTTTCATCTCTTTATAGGATTAGCAATCCTTGATCAGAACAAATCGACAATAATGGAAAATAAATTTGGACTCAGTGAGATCTTAAGGGTAATTTAATTAAACAAAACTTTTATTAAACAACAAATAACTTTTATTATATCTGCATTATTTACTTTCAGCACGTAAATGATCTTTCAATGAAAATAGATTTGGGAGAAAGTCTAACTTTAGCAGAATCCATGTACCTTCAATTATTGGAAGCTCAAGATAAGCTTCCGAATCCAATTCGAGCCATACTTGGTTTACCTTTAATTGAAGAACCTGAAATTAGTACCAGTACTGATATTTCAACTACAGAGCCAGTTATAACTGTTGACGGTATTCCTGTAGCACAAGGAGCAGAAGCTGCTGTACTTTCGGACAGTATTTTGAGATCTCCATCTCCATCAGCTCCAAGTCCAACCATCGAAGAACAAAGTTTAGAATTAAACTGTGATCTCGGCATGAGCCAATTTATGTGAGACTATAGTTAGGCTTTTTTCTTAGGAAATAATTGAGATTTATTTACAAATATTCTAAGCGATTATTATTATTAGTTAAGCAACAAAGGACAAGGATATAAGGATTCTGCTTTTATTGTTATTTGGACCGGTGATGGTGGCTGGTTGAAAAATTTAGGATTTACTTCGCTGTATTTCTTATCTACTGTATAAAATTATCGTTTTATATGATATTTTGTTTCAGTTAATTTAAGGATGTTGTAATTTTTTTCTTAAGATTTCACAATAATCTTAATTTTCATCAACATTGATTTCCTCTTTGTAATCTGGGTCTTCATATGTAGAATCCGCAATTATGAAAGTATAATCTTGCATTGCGATTATTTTCAACTCCAACAACTTCCTTCACAGTATTAATCTGGGATGATTTTGATGGAATTGGAGTTGATGTTGACTAAACATTCATTTTCAGTTCCTAGGCATGTCCGTTTCGAATTCGGATGCTACTTTAAAAGTTATTTCTTGCTTATAAAAGTGCTTCCGGAAGCGGTGGAGATTCTTCCTGAATCTCAGGAGGAGGAAGTGTTTCCTCAACTGGTGGCTCTTCTGGAGGTGGTGGTGGCGTTTCTTCAACTGGTGGCTCTTCGTCAGGCGCTGGCGTTTCCTCAGCTTGTTCTTCAGGGGGTGGCTGGTGTGGTTGGAGTCTCCTCGTCTGGTAAGTCTTGTTCTTCGTCAGACATTGTTTATTACTTTCTCAACAAAAACCCAAAGTAATCGTAAATAAAGCAAGTTATAGTATAAATTAAATGCAAATCAAATATTATTTTTGCTAATTAAATTATTTTCAGGAATCAGAACAGAAAGTTAGATTTTCTTGAAGTTCAATAAGTAAACTTGCCTTTTTGTTTTGCTTGTGTAATTTTGTAACCCAGTTAAATTAAATAATAGAAAATCTCTGCTTTAAAATATGTACCTTAATTTTATTCAATTGACTAATTATTATGTTTTAGGATAATTAAATTTCTTTGAAAGTAATTTTTGTAAGATCTTCCATAAAACGTTAAATACAATCTAAAATTAATTATTCCAGGCAATAAATAAATATTTTCAATTGAATTCAGTTGTTTTATTTATTCTTTGTTTGTTTGATTTAATCAAGTTAAAGTTTCCTCAACGTAGTTAAAACAAAGAGATGGATAATTTTTGCCCTAATCTTTGTTCAACCCGTTCAAGAAGTCATTCAACCCGATTAACCCATATGAACATGTTTGAACTTGACTGGACTGGAGTTTAATTTCTATCATAATTGTTTGTTACCTTCGTTGGAATATTCACGAAATTATTTATAGGTTTGGGTAAAAATAATTCAAGGAAACAACGCAGGTATAAAACCACCATTGATAATAATATTTGATTATTCTTTTTTTCTTCTACTATCTTTTACTTTTTTTAGTCGTATTCTGTCATTCAGTGACTGAATTTCAGTCAAGTCAGCCCATTATTTTTCTGTCCCAAACTCAACTCCTCCATGGATAATGGAGTTATCCCTTCCCTGGAGTTTACTGATAATAATTTAATTAATTTTGTTATTGCTCTTGTTTTTTATTTAATTTTTACTGTCCTGTCCATTGCGTGTCCACTGAATGATGTTTTGAATAATTTGGCAAGGATCTTTTGTTTTTTTGTCCTTCAATCCGCAGGGAAATTATATAGTAAATAATTTCAACAAACGTTTACAAATCATATTTATTTAATTCTGTTTTTGTTTTTTTTAGAAGAGGGAATACACCAGAAGAAGGTCAACAGGAACAACGTTGTCCCATCTAGACAAGCAGGCTAATACACTCTTAATCTCAAAGAGAGGTCCCAGTCCCATCCCAAAAGACTTTAAATTAAAGTTTTAATTTATAAGGTAAGGTAAAACATTGAAACTTTTCCTTTCATTTTAACACAATCTGTACTTAACTTTATTCTCTGTTTTAGATTTATATTTGATTGGGTTTCATTGAACATATTTATTTTTGCATTTACAAGTTACAAATACAAATTAATATTAAGAAATGGCTTCCAAATCCAAATCTGACAAAGTTAAGGTGAGACACAGCACAGCAGCTGTTTCCAGTTCTTCTACTGAAACTACTGGAGATGAAGATATCAGCATCGTCAACGGCGCCGTAGCTGCTGCTGTTGAAGAAAATGATGATGGTGGGCCACAACTAATTAAAGCACTTGAAGGCAACGGAATTACATCCGGTGATATCAAAAAGTTACAGGAAGCTGGATACTATACTGTTGAATCGGTTGCATTTGCAACGAAGAAGAACCTCATCACAATTAAAGGAATTAGCGAAACAAAGGCTGACAAAATACTTGTAAGTAAAGTACTACCATTCTTTTAGATTTTGGTTAATATTATTACAATGAGTTTTGATTGTGCAATATTCCTTCTTTTTAACAGCTTGAAGCTTCCAAATTAGTTCCGATGGGATTTACAACGGCAACTGAATTTCATCAGAAACGTTCTGAAATTGTTCAGATCACGACAGGATCGAAAGAGTTGGACAAGCTTCTTGGTGGTGGTATCGAAACTGGATCTATAACAGAAGTATTTGGAGAATTTCGGACTGGGAAGAGTCAACTTTGTCATACTCTTGCCGTAACTTGTCAAGTAATCTTAAACAATGAGATTTCTGTCTTGTATTTGTTTAGTAACAAACGATGTATGTTTTTTTATTCCAGCTTCCTATTGACAACAGCGGTGGGGAAGGAAAGTGTCTTTATATCGATACCGAAGGAACATTCCGTCCAGAGCGTCTTTTGGCTACCGCAGAGCGTTATGGTCTCGTAGGTAGTGAAGTGTTGGA
>JAQGCN010000647.1:0-16987 GCA_034699725.1 Friesea truncata | reverse complement strand
AGAGTGGGAGGAGCTTGCATTTGATTTATAAACATAAACAAAAACAAATGCATACGCAGTGCTACCCATGAACTCTAATATTAAATAAACATTAAAATTAGCCTTTATTCAACTTATAGCGTAATACAGTCTGATTTGACCTACAACATAGCACCTTAACGCACTATTTAAGTTTTAATTGATGGATGATGTTCGACATGCACATGAGGATCCACAACAAAAATATATTTTCATTATTTGTACATTTTCTAATCCACCGGTTAAAAATAAGGACAACAGAAAGTGAAAATGTGATTAAGTTTAATAAAAACTAAAAATGAGTTTAATTAGTGAAATTGGAGGTCAGCCTAAACATCTTTTCATAGCTTTCTTTGAATTTTTTATTTTATTTAAAATTCAAGTTTATCAAGTGAAAAGATTAACTTATAAAGTGTCACTTTTTTTTTGTGAGATTGATAAATTATGATTATAATGAAGTCATAAACATAAAACTTGTATTTTATTTTCCAGGATTTTGGGCTGAGAATCAACCAAATACAAAACTAGGTCGATGTGTCCAGGCTTCAACTGGTGAATCTCGACTACGAAGTTGGGAATTGACAACATGCGAGACATTGATGCCATTCGTCTGCCGTTCACCTGCATGTCCTGAGGGAACTTTCCTTTGTTCAAATGGAAAATGTATCAATGGAGGGTACAAGTGTGACAAGCAAGATGATTGTGGTAAGTTTCCCTAACTTACTTAAAACTTTGCATAATCTTCCAGTAGTCCTGGTGTTATTCAACTAAAAATCAATTTCAGGTGATTTCTCTGACGAGCTGGATTGTCCTGATCTTTGTCGTTTTCACAAAACATCTGTTGGTGCATTTATTGAAAGTCCATCATTTCCACAGAGGTATCCATCATTATCAGATTGTAAATGGACACTCGAAGCACCAGAAGGGCATAGTATTGTACTACAGGTAAGACAATTAACGTTTATAAAATGTAAGTACTTTTGTAATATTTTGTATATTTAATTTAGTTTTCTGAGTTTGAGACTGAAAAAGGATTTGACACTGTACAAATTCTGGCTGGAGCTCGTACAGAAGCAACTGCAGTTAATACAGCAACATTATCTGGTCGATTAAACTCATCAGCAGTATTTACAGCAGCTACTAATTTTATGATTGTGAAATTCCGTTCTGATGCCTCCGTTGAGAAGAAGGGATTCCGTGCCACGTGGAAGACAGAACCACAAACGTGCGGTGGAAACTTACGAGCTACTGCCCATAGTCAAGTTCTTAATTCACCAGGATACCCTAATGGATATCCGGGTGGATTGGAATGTGTTTATATCATTGACGCACCAGCAGGAAAACTTGTCACAATCAAAGTATGTTGATCACTGTATAAAGTATTCCAAATGCTAAGTTTACTTATTGTTTAGGTTGAAAATTTTGGAATGATGTCACCACGTGATACACTCGTAATCCGAGATGGAGACAAACCATCCTCACCAAAACTTGCAACGTTAACTGGTCGTGCTAATGAAAATCCAATGTATGTCTCCAGTACACAGAATCGAGTATATTTGTATCTTACTACTTCTGGTAACGGTGGATCACCTGGATTCCAACTCAAATATTATCAAGGTAAGTTTCTTATTAACTGTCACTAAATCAAATAAAATTATTACCAAATTTTTAGGTTGTGAGCAAGTGATCACTGCTTCTAACGGATCAATTTCTTCCCCTGCATTTGGACTAGGTCAATACCCATCCAACCAAGACTGTACTTATATTATCAAAAGACCAAAAGGAGGACCACTATCTCTTCGTTTTACTCATTTTGATGTCGATGAATCGGATTTCGTCCAGGTATGTCTAATTTGTCTTCCTACTCCTCTCCTGCTGTGACACATTTTAATCCACATAATGAAATTTTACTTAGAGCTAAATAGTTTTAACAATGTAGACCTAGAAAATCCAACTGGTTTGCAATTGGATAAATCTTGTATTTCATTCATAAAAAAACAAGCTGAGGAGAAAATTTTATTCTTTTTTTTTTGTTAGTAGTGGGATATTCGATGGCTAGACTGTTCAATTTTGGCCAATTAGGAAACAGTTAGGTGAAAAAAGGATTCCGTTATTTTTCTCTTCGATTTATTTTTGCCAATTTCTTTTTTCGGAAACAACGTTGTATATATGGCCATTTATAAAAAAATTCAGTAACAATAGAGCAGCGTTACTAACCACATGAATCTTATAATCACCAAGTAATTTAGCATATACTTTTTGTAATTATGAGTACTTTCAATATTTTGTATTGGTGTTAACGACGTCTGTCAGTTTGAATTATTAATAATTATTAGAAGAGAATTCAACAACCAACTCCTGTTGCGAAGGAGTGGGGAATGGAAATGAGGATATGAGTTGAATATTAATTAAAATTCAACAACATTACATTGATTTCCCGTATACTGGTTTCATATTTTGTCATCCAACGAATTCAAGTTCAATGACTCTCTACTCAGGACGAATTCCTTCCCTATGATACAGCATGCATAGCTTCTTATGAAAATATTACTCAGAATTCTTGAATATGTTTATTATGACCTTCTATTAACTAACTAAGCTTAAATTTACTTTCAGGTCCATGATGGTCCAAATACTGACAGCTTAAGATTACACGCTGGGGATGGATTTACGGGTCGTACTGTGCCCAAATTAACTCTTACTGCTGAATCTGGTGAAATGACACTCAAGTTCACCTCAGATTCCCTTCGGGCACGTTCAGGATGGCGAGCTGTATTTTCATCAGGTATGCAAAATGGACATTTTTAATCGAAATTTTTCTATTGTTTCTTTTTCTTTAGATTGCCCCGTGTTAAAATCTGGGAGAGGAGCTATGGCAAGTAGTCGTGATATTTCATTTGGTACTGTTGTTACTTACACCTGTCCATCTGGTTCGGAATTTGCAACTGGACAACAAAAAATAGTTACAGAATGCCAACCTGGTGGTGAATGGTCAGTTGGCTACATTCCACATTGTCAAGAAGTATATTGTGGTCCAGTACCACAAATCACCAATGGATTTGCTATCGATTCTTCAAATGTGACATTCCTTGGCACTGCTACTTATCAATGCTATGCAGGATTTGGATTCGCATCTGGTAAAGCTACAGAAATAATATCATGTACAGCAGCTGGAAAATGGGAGAAATTACCAGTATGCCTTGCGTCCACGTGTCCACCACTTGCTGAATTAAATAATGCTAAACAAGTCATATTGAGTGGAGGTGGAAGAAGTTATGGAACTATTGTAAGATTCGATTGTGATGAAGGATATGTCAGAACTGGTCATCCTACACTGCTTTGTATGAGTAATGGGACATGGTCTGGAGAAGTTCCATCTTGCTCACGTATGTTAACTATTTTTTTATTTGCAATATTTTAGTATGTAGTAATAATATAATTTTGTACTTTTAAAGGTAAACAATGTTATGTGATCCCACAAATCAAGAATGGTTTTATTGTTGATGGTGATCGTGACTTTTTCTTTGAGGAGGAAGCTCGAGTTCAATGTCACCGTGGATATAGACTTATGGGTCAGAATATTATTAAATGTGGTCCTAACCAGGAATTTGTTGATGTTCCACGATGCGAAGATATTGATGAATGCAGTTCATCACAATGTGACATGGCTTCAACTGAATGTATTAACATGCCAGGATCTTTTTATTGCAAATGCAGAACTGGATTTGCAGCCAGTCTTGAATGTAGACCAATTTCAGATCTTGGACTTAGCACTGGAGGAATTCCAGACGAATCTATTATTGTTTCATCTGCTCAGGAAGATCATCCAAAAGAAGTATGAAATTTTTTTTTCTAAATATAAATTTATATTTTCTAGCATAACATTGCATCTTTTTTTGTTCAGTATCTTCGATTAGGTGGAATCAACGGATGGTGCGGAGCAGATTTTGCCAAAGGTGGAAATACAGTAATGATTGATTTGAAAGCACCAACAATCGTACGTGGATTTAGAACTCAAGGTGTACAAAAATTAGGTGGAAGTGCAGCTTATGCTTCAGGAATTCGTATTCAAGTAAGTCGTGAGGATTTGACTCATGATATACTACATAATAGATTATTTATGCTTTTAATGTTTGTTTATTTCAATTAGTATTCTGACGATTTAACGGATCTATTCAAAGACTACACAAATCCTGATGGTTCTTCTGTTGAGTTCAGAATTTTATCCCCAACACTTTCTGTTCTTAATCTACCACTTCCAATCGAAGCTCGTTACATTAGACTCGTAATTCAAGATTATGTTACAGCTCCTTGCCTTCAATTGGAACTTATGGGATGTACTCGAATGGAATGTGGTGATATTAATGAATGTGGAGTGAAAAATGGAGGATGTCATCAAAAGTGTCATAACAGTCCAGGAAGTTCAAGTTGTTCATGTAATGTAGGTTATGAATTATTTACTGAAAACTCAACTGCTGGATTTTATACTGAGCCCTCCGAGAGTGGAATATTGGATGGTGATACTTTTAGAATTAACAAAACCTGCGTACCAAAACTCTGCCCAAAATTAACAGCACCACTCAATGGTCTTCTCCTCTCTACTAAAGACAAACATCATTTTGGAGATAAAGTATCATTTCAATGTAATTTTGGGTATGTTATTGCTGGTAATTATGGATTGCAATGTACATCAAGTGGAACTTGGAATGGGACTGCACCTGAATGTCAACGTGAGTAGTGCGGCGTTTGATTATTATCACTTATTTTCTTATAGCAATATTTTAAATATACTTTTATTTTCTGTCTAGCTGCAAAATGTGTTCCATTACAAGATGAACCTGGAGAAGGTCTTACAGTAAATCGTCCAGATCCAGATGAAATTTTGATTGGATTTCAAGAAAATGTTACATTCACATGCTCTCAATCCGGTCGTCCTCTTCGTTCATCTCTTACTGCTCCATTTCGACAATGTGTTTATGATCCTAAACCAGAATATCCAGATTATTGGCTATCAGGAGCTGCTCCGGAATGTCCAAAAGTAGATTGTGGTTATCCAGTAGAAACTACTGGAGCTGAATATGGTCGATTTACGGATACTTTTTATCAATCATCATTCTTTTTCGGTTGTCAAGATACATTTAAATTAGCTGGACAATCATCTAAAGCTGATAATGTTGTCAGGTAAAATTATAAACAAAATTCAATATAAGTAAAAGTGTGTGACTTTGTTTAAAATTATCGTAATATTCTTTTCAGATGTCGTGAAGATGGTGTATGGGATTTTGGAAATTTGAGGTGTGAAGGGCCAGTATGTGAAGATCCAGGACGTCCACCGGATGGTGTACAAATTTCTCAAACTTATGAACAAGTAAGTCAAATTTATGAAATACAGGTTGCCTGTAACTAGTATTTTCATTTTAATTTTGAAATAGGGTGGTGAAGTAGTGTTCGAATGCGATCGTCCAGGATATATTCCAATCAATCCTTATCCAATTACTTGTGTACGTGATGCTGAATGTAAAGTTATCAAACCATTAGGAATTTCTTCAGGAATCATCCCTGATGGATCTATTAATGTTACTTCTGAAAGGTATGGTATTGTGTACTACTGTGACGTTTTTGAAGTTTTTAACATCTTTTTATTTTCATTTCAGATCAAATTATGAAGGAAAGAACGTACGTTTAAATTCTGCTACGGGATGGTGTGGACTTCAAGAACCATTTACATACGTTACAGTTGATTTGGGACAAATTAATCGTGTTAAAGCTATTCTTGTCAAAGGAGTTATTACAAATGATGTAGTTGGAAGACCGACTGAAATTCGATTTTTCTACAAACAACACGAAAATGAAAATTTTGTTGTCTATTTTCCTAATTTTAATCTTACAACACGTGATCCTGGAAATTATGGAGAATTAGCAATGATTACACTTCCACAATCTGTTCAAGCGAGATTTGTTATTCTTGGTATTGTCAACTATTTAGAGAATCCTTGTCTTAAATTTGAATTGCTTGGATGTGAAGATGAAAGGGAAGAAAATATGCAATTAGGTTGGGATTTAGGATACCCCATTTGTGTTGGTAAGAATTTTTTTCTAAAGTTGTTTTTTTATATATATTTTACTTTAATTTTTAATAATTTTAGATAATGAGCCACCAGTATTTGAAAACTGTCCAGAACAACACATCGTTGTCCAAAAAAGTCAAAATGGTCTTGAGCCAGTTAATTTTCCAGAACCAATTGCAACAGATAATTCAGGAACTGTCGCTCGTATGGAGATTCGACCTGCTGGATTTAAGATGCCTTTTACTGTTTTCGAAGATATCCTTGTTGAATACCTCGCTTATGATTTTGATGGGAATGTTGCTATTTGTCATATCAACATCACAGTACCAGACGATACTCCACCTCTACTCAGTTGTCCACAGAGCTACGTTGTAGAACTCGTCGATCGTCATCCAAGTTATCAAGTTTACTTTAATGAAACACGTCGTCGTATCAATACTTCCGATGCATCTGGACCTGTTTCTATTGCTTTCATTCCTGAAAGTTCAATTATTCCCATTGGTGGATTTGAGAATGTGACAGTAGTTGCAAGTGACAAGCATGGAAATCAAGCTACGTGTAACTTCCAAGTATCTGTCGTACCTATGCCATGTATTGATTGGGAACTTCGTCCACCTGCTCATGGAAATATAAATTGTGCTCATAATTCAGAAGGACTCGAATGTTTTGCTAATTGTCAGTCAGGATATAGATTTACAGATGGTGAACCAACTAAAAACTTTCGATGTAATTCTAAACTCCGAAGTTGGACACCAAGTCGTGTTGTACCGGATTGTGTGTCTGAAGATACAGAAATTGCAAGATATCATGTCAATGCTCTAGTAACTTATAGAGCAAATGGAGCAGTCCCTAAATCTTGTTTGGAACAATATGCAGACACTTTTCGACTTGCTCAATCAAAACTCAACAATATCCTAAGTGAAAGATGTTCAGCAGTAAATGTAGATATGAATGTTAGTTTTGTAGATACAAGACCTCAAATGGTTGAAGAGAATATGGTACAAATGACTTATGTTCTTAAAGTTTCACCAATGGTTCAATCGACAAAAGTTTACGATCTATGTGGATCCACTCTGAGTCTTATTTTTGATCTATCCGTACCACAATCATCTGAAGTGCTTGCACCAATCCTGAATGTTAATTCCATTGGATTGAGTTGTCCACCATTAAAAGCTCAAGGATCAAAAATCGGAAGAGGCTTCACTTGTAGTACTGGTGAAGTATTAAATACTGAAACATCAACAGTACCTCGTTGTTTACACTGTCCAGCTGGTACAATAGCACTTGAAGGAGAACAACAATGTACAGTTTGTCCTAGAGGATTCTATCAGAGTCGAGCTAGACAAGGTGCATGCTCTCGTTGTCCACCAGGAACATTCACAAAGGAAGCAGGTTCAAAGAACGTAGATGAATGTATACCAGTTTGTGGCTTTGGAACATATTCACCAACTGGACTTGTACCATGTCTTGAGTGTAACAGAAACAGTTACACAGGTATAGTCAACTATAATTAATTATTTATACTGAAAAAGCTTAATATTTATTGTATAATTTAGGTGGACCACCTCCTGATGGTTTTAAAGAATGTCACTCGTGTCCTCCACATACATTTACATACCAACCAGCAGCCCCTGGACCAGAATACTGTCGAATGAAATGTGCACCAGGATTTTATTCTCCAACTGGATTAGCACCCTGTGCTCCTTGTCCGAATGGATTTTATCAACCCAAAGAAGGAAGTACAAAATGTATTGAATGTGCATCAGAATCAACAACAAATAAACCAGGAACACCATCTAAGGAAGATTGTAAAGCAATTATGTGTTCAGATGAATATTGCAACAATGGTGGGCTTTGCGTACCACAAGGTCATCGACCCATGTGCTTTTGTCCAGCTGGATTTACAGGAGCACGTTGTGAAGTTGATATAAATGAGTGCAGTAGCACACCTTGTTACAATGGAGCTACGTGTATGGATGAACCACAGGGTTACACCTGTATCTGTGCACCTGGTTACTCTGGTATCAATTGTCAAGATCAAGAATCAAATTGCAGGAATGATACTTGCCCAGAACAAGCAATGTGCAAAACTGAAACTGGAATTGGAAATCATACATGCTTATGTAAGTTGACAAAGAATTAATTTATTGTATTTTTTTAATGTCAATGTTTTTATTAGGCAAAAATGGATACACTGGAACTGATTGTGATGTTACTGTGAATCCATGTACTTCAAATGGAAATCCCTGTGAGAATAAAGCAATGTGTGTTCCACTTCAACAAGGAAGATTCCGTTGCGAATGTCAAGCTGGGTGGGATGGTCCTTTGTGTGAAAATAACATCGACGATTGTGCAGAACTCCCATGTCTCCTTAATTCCAACTGTACAGATCTCGTCAACGACTTCAGTTGTGCCTGTCCACGTGGATTCACTGGGAAACGATGTCAGACAAAAGTTGACCTTTGCGCATCGGAGCCTTGTCATCATGGTTTATGCGTAGATCGTTTATTTGACTACCAATGCGTCTGTGACAAAGGATGGACAGGATCCAACTGTGATTTGAATATAAATGAGTGCATGGGGGATCCTTGTCAGAATAGTGGGGAGTGTGTTGATGATATTGGAGATTACAAGTGTGTCTGTGACGCGGAATTTACAGGAAAGAATTGTCAACATCGAATTGATGACTGCTCAAGTCAACCTTGTCAACATGGAGGTACTTGTGAAGATGACGAGAATTCATTCAGATGCATTTGCAGACCAGGTTATGTTGGTAAGATTTTATTTTATTTTATAATTTTTTTAAAGAATTTTTCTAATAATATCTTTTTACAGGCTTACAATGTGAAGCTGAAATTGACGAATGTTTGAACAATCCCTGCTCAAGTGAAGGAAGTGAAACTTGTCTTGATCTTGACAACGAATTCAAATGTAAATGCAGACCAGGATACACAGGAACATACTGTGAAACAAATATAGATGAATGCGAGACTGTTGAATGTTTGAATGGAGGAAGTTGTATAGACGGTGTGAATGGATACACTTGTCGATGTGCAGCTGGATGGGGTGGTAAAACTTGTGGAGTTGATATTGGATTCTGTGATTCTACACCATGTCAAAACAGTGCAGATTGTATTAATTTATTTCAAGATTATTTCTGTGTTTGTCCTTCTGGTACTGACGGAAAACAATGTGAAACTACACCAAATCGATGCGTAGGTGATCCATGTATGCATTCTGGAACTTGTAAAGACTTTGGATCTGGACTCAATTGTACATGCCCTGTTGACTATACTGGAATTGGATGTCAGTATGAGTTTGATGCCTGTGCTGAAGGAGTATGTAAGAATGGAGCATCGTGCGTAGATAATGGACCGGGATATCAATGTATTTGCCCAGAAGGCTACAGAGGAAGAAATTGTGAACAGACTGTACCGAATTGCAAGGCGAACAGTTGTCCACCAACTGCTACTTGTGTTGATTTAACAGACGGATTCTACTGCAAGTGTCCATTCAATCTAACAGGAGAAGATTGCAGGAAAAGTAAGTTCATTTTTATCTTTAAGTAATTTAATTTCATTATTATTTTTTCTCTTTTAGCAATTCAAGTTGATTATGATCTTGTATTCACTGATGAAGAAGGAACAGGAAGTGCACAACAAGCAATTCCATTCCAAGTTACTACAAAAGATTTTAGTGGATTCTCATTAAGTGCTTGGGTCCGATTTACACATAATGACGACACTGGAACTTTTCTCAATTATTACGTTGTAAATTCACCAATCTCTACAAAAGAACGCCGTTTAGCAATTCAAGCACACTCTGCTGGAATGCTCGTATCTCTCTATGAGGAAATTGATGAAGTTTACCTACCATTCCGTGACTATGCTCCTGTGAACGATGGACAATGGCATCATGTCACTCTTATTTACGATTATGCCAACTTAACACTCTCACTTGTAACCGATGGACTCATTGCTGGAAAAGCTCATGCGTATGGAACTGGACTTAAATTTCCAGATTATGGATGGATTTCACTTGGAGCACCTGCAGCGGAATCAGGTCGAGCACCAACTGATTCAGGTTTTATTGGAGCACTCAGCAGAGTTCAAGTATGGAATAGGAATTTAGATTTACAAAAGGAAATACAAAAACAAGGTTAGTAAGGATGTGGTTTGGTTATTAGGAAAATTATTAGCATTGACAATCCTTATTGATTTTTTTAGGTCGTGGTTGCCGTTCAGAGCCTGTAATATACCATGGACTTATTGTACCTTGGAATGGATATGACAAAATCTCAGGTGGAGTTGATCGTGTTGTTCCTTCAATCTGTGGAGAGCATGTCTGCTTACCAGGTCTATCTGGTAGTAACTGTGATGTTATGCATGCTGATAAAGTACCACCTGTAGCTGCACATTGTCCAGGCTCTATGTGGGTAGTGACAAAGAATGGATCAGCAACGGTTACTTGGGACGAGCCCGTATTTACTGACAACGTGGGTGTAGTTAAAATTAAAGAGAAACAAGGATTCCGACCTGGACAAACTCTACTTTGGGGAAATTATGACATCGCCTATGTTGCTTATGACCAAGCTGGAAACAGTGCCACATGCAAATTCAAAGTTTATGTGCTTAGTGAAATTTGTCCATCGCTACAAGAACCAGAAGGTGGTAGTCAAGAGTGCAACGGATGGGGTCCCGGTGGTCACTTTAAATCATGTGAAATTAGTTGTAACCATGGACTTAAATTTTCACAGCCAGTCTCTAAATTTTATTCTTGTGGAGCTGAAGGTTTCTGGCATCCAAGTCCTGACATTGAAAGACCACTCATATATCCATCATGCACAAGTAAGCATTTTTATAACATTGAATTTATCCATTACGAATACGATTCAAAACTAACATGATTCAAATATTATTTTAGCATCACGACCAGCTCAACGTGTCTTCAAAGTCAATCTTCAATTCCCAAGTCCTGGACTTTGTAATGCTGCTGGTCAAGGAGTACTCAAAGAACGTATTAAATTAGCAATTGCAAAATTAAATCAAGACTGGAGATTCTGTGCTTCCAAAGCTAAGGATAATTCTGACTGTCAAGATTTAAATATTGGAGTCAACTGTCATAAGAAAGCACGTGCTGTCCGAACAAAACGAGAGACTGATACTGAAGATGTTTATGATGTCACCATCAGTTTCCCAGCTCAGAGTGATCCAGTTGTAAATGTCAACACACATGAACGCACTAATGTTCAGCGACTACTTCAAACTTTAATACTTGAAAAGGATGCATTTGATGTACGAGATGTTTTACCACACACAGCTCTAGATCCATCCAGCCTTCATTTAATCCCAGACTACGCTTGTTCACCTGGTCACGTAGTTGTGGGCACAGACTGTGTTCCTTGTTCTTCTGGTTCATTTTATAATTCTGTGAATAATACTTGTGATGTTTGCCCACTTGGAAAATACCAAAGTCAAAATGGACAACTCAATTGTGTTCCATGCCCTGTTATTGTTGATAAACCTGGAGTTACAAAAATATTAGGAGCTAAATCACCAAAGGAATGCAAACAGCGCTGTCCACCTGGTAAATATTTTGATGAATCAACTGAGTTATGCAAGAGTTGTGGATATGGTCAATATCAACCTGAAGAAGGACAATTTACTTGTAAGTTGTGCGGTCTTAAGAAAACTACACGCACTATGGAAGCTGTGTCAGAATTGGAATGTCGTGATGAATGTCCTAATGGAGAACAATTAAGTCCTGAAGGGATGTGTGTACCTTGTCGTCGAGGTACTTATAGAACGCAAGGAATTCATCCAGCTTGTGTCAATTGTCCAAGTGAAAGAACTACTCAAGGCACTGGTTCAGTTTCAGCTGACGACTGTACATTACCTGTTTGTAGAGCTGGTAAGTAATCGTAATAAAATCACAAATTATTCGCTAATGTAATATTTTTAAAGGTTCATATTTGAATGTAACTGCAAATCGTTGCAATCTATGCGAGAAAGGTACGTACCAACCAGAAGACCAGCAGACATCGTGTCGTGCATGCCCTGCTGATACACCAGCCAGTATATCAGGAGCTGTAAGTTTCATAAACATTTCTAAAATAAACTAAATCCATGTTAATTTTTTTTATTGTTTAACAGAAAAGAATCGAAGACTGTTCAGATCCATGTAATGTAAATGGTGTTACACCCTTGTGTGATAAGAATGCAAACTGCCTTGTAGATCCACTGTCAAACGAACTCATCTGTAGATGCAAACCAGGTTACAATGGTACAGGAACACATTGTACAGGTAATATTAAAATTTTATAACTAATTACTTCGTTTATTAACTTTATTATTTTAAACAATAGATCTTTGTACTGGATTCTGTTTTAATGAGGGAACATGTCAC
Organism: Friesea truncata; assembly: GCA_034699725.1. Classification (NCBI taxonomy): domain Eukaryota; kingdom Metazoa; phylum Arthropoda; class Collembola; order Poduromorpha; family Neanuridae; genus Friesea; species Friesea truncata. The sequence continues at coordinate 4,496 of JAQGCN010000647.1, read as the reverse complement.
AAGGATAAAAAAGACAATCCCTTCTGTGAGTGTGTTGGAAGTTTTGTCGGACAACGTTGTAAGGAGAAATCCGATTTTGCTTACATTGCTGGTGGTATTGCTGGTGGAGTTATGCTTATCCTTCTTATTGTTCTCCTCATCTGGATGATTTGTGTCAGGTAAATGTCACAAATCTTAGTTTACATTAAAAAGATTAACTTTTATGCCTTTTTAGATCAACTAAACGAAGGGAACCTAAGAAATTATTAGCAGGTTCTACAATCCCTGACCCAACTGGGGGATCTCAAGTTAATTTTTACTACGGAGCACAGAATGGAGCTCCGTATGCTGAAAGTATAGCACCTTCTCATCATTCAACTTATGCTCACTATTATGACGATGAAGAAGATGGTTGGGACATGCCAAATTATTACAATGAAACATATATGAAAGGTAAGCCTTCCTTAACATTCTTATGCTTTATTTCTCTGCGTTAATATAAACTATTGTATTATTGTTATTTACAGAAGGATTTGCTAATGGACAATTAAATAGTCTTGCTCGTTCTAATGCAAGTATTTATGGAAATAAAGAAGATCTTTATGACAGACTGAGACGACACGCTTACCAAGGAAAAAAAGGTAAATCAAAATATACCCTTATTTGTATTTGAATTAGTTAATTTATTTAAATTTTTTAAATAGCAGAGAAGAATGGAAATGACACACCAAGTGACAGCGATGCTCAATAAAAATGTTCTACTTAAAATATACAAAAGTTAATTTGGATAATATTTTTCTCCTCCTCCTCCTCCTGTTCAATGCAAATCTTCCCAATAATTTAATAATAATCTCATAATTTAATGACCTTTAACCTTGCCAAAATTTATGCAGAAAAACAAAAGACAATTTTATTGTCTTTTGATTTATTTGACTGATTGTTGAATTTTAATTATTTAGGTTGAATGTGTTAAATTTTTTTTTATATTTTGTTAAGGGGTCAATATTTAATACATTAAATAATAATTAGTGTATAATTTATTATTATTAATATTGTTAATTTAAAAATGTAATGTTTATTTTCTCTTATCTTTTGTATTGGATTTTTGTATGGGATAAACTACAACTAAACTACTGGGTATTTTTTGTAATATTTATTTTTTAGATATAAAATGGCTACTATTATATACATACTCCTCCTATTTTAATATATAATGATGATAATAATGAATAAAGATTCTATCAATTTAAAAAGTAACAAGAGGAAGTTATTAAAAATTTAATTGTATTAATTGCTCTTAATTTAATAGAAACCACCTTTACTTTGTTACTTTGATTCTGATATAAGGAAAAAATATTTTAACTCTCATTTCATTAACTGAGTGAACTGTAGTTGGAATTCATGATGATAATGAGTAGATTTATATTAATAGTTTTTGGAATTTGTTTTATAATTATTGGTAATCATGAATTTGTGAATGGATCCATTGGCTTAGATCGTACAGGTAAAAACATAAATTAAATTTTCATAATTATTTTATAATATTTTATTTTAGGTAAATGCAAAGAAGTTAAAGAATTTTGTCGTGGATCTTCTCATTGTGTCTGTGAATTTGATGAAGATGAAAAATATTACTATACAATGTGTAATGAAGTATCTGGTCAATGTAGAGTAGACGAAGATGCAAAGAGTGGAAAGTAAAGTTTTAGAAATCAATCTGATTTCAGATTAAAATAATTTAATTATATTAATTTTAATCTCATTTTTTATAATTTAGGGGGTGAAACTTTGTTAAAAATTCCAGATTCAAAAACATTTATATCAGCACTTATAAATACACCCAGCATTCTTATAGGTAATGGTGGTGATGGTGGCATTGACAAAGAACCAAAGCCTACTAATAATACAGTACTACAACCAAAATCATCTAAAAAATTAGCAAAATCAACAAAAAAACAAAATTATCAAATAAAATCAAAAAGAAAACCCAATAATAAATCAGCTCGTTTAAGTGGAATGAAAAGGAAATTTGGTTAATAATATAATAAAAAATATAATATACACACACATAATATAAATAAATTATATATTTAATTATTTGTTTTTTGTTATTATTAAAACTATAATTTATTTTATCACGTTTTAAGTTTATGACCACCAGACTAGAAGAAACAAGCTGTCTTAATCTTATGTATGTAAGCAGACTAGATAAGATGTCTTACAAGATGTCTTTCTTAAATCCATGAAAAAGTGTTCAAAAGGTCGAAATTCATGACTTTAAGATTAAAACTTTTAAAGTGATTTACTTAAGAAGTATGTTGACCTTTACTACGTATTAAAATAAATGTTAAGGTAAATCTTAAGATTTAAACAGAGTTGAATAAGTGACAAAGGAGAGTTACAAAGTAATTTTTAAAAATAAAAATGAAACGATTAGATCTTCCACCACCTTCTGAAGCATTTCCTGTTATAGAAGAAGGTGAAATATTACAAATTGATCCACAGTTGAATAGACGCGTACGTCAATCTCATAGTTTTACAACATTTGGTAGTGATGAAATATTAGCAGCACTTTCTAACACGGTATGCTTTAAAGACTTGTATTTTTTTGAAAGACTTTTTTCTTTTTGTTTCTAGGTACTTGCTGATGAAACAGAAACAGAAGATGAAGATGTTCCACTTTTTAAGGAAGAAGTTGTGCCATATGCACCCGTAAGTCAAGGAATAATATAATAAAAGGTTAAAAACTAGTGTCCGAATGATCCTCCGGACACTGGTTAGTTATATGAGATTTATGTTAATTTAATTCTCTGAAATAGGACGGTGGATATGGATGGGTTATTGTCTTTGCAGCGTTTTTGGCAAATTTTGTATTGGATGGAATAAGTGTAAGTCAAAGTTCGCTTATGGAAGATATAAGAAACGCAAGTGGGATTGTAAATGGGACTGGAAATGAATCTTGTATAAGTGACAATTGTACTGACAGTGGTAAATTATTTACAAAATCTTACATGAATTTTTAAAATTGAGAAACTTTGTATTTTTAGGTCCAATTTATGAGATTACCGTAGCTATGTATGGTCTTATATCTTCTGTTTTAATTTGTACAACCCTAGTAGCAGGTATAAGTTTTTAACATAATTAATGTGAACTTAAAAATATTTTTATAAACCCAGGTCCTTTTGTATCATTGATGGTAAATCGTTACGGATTTCGTCACGTTGCTGTCTGTGGTTCCTTATTAGCAGCAACGGGAATATTTATATCCTGGGGTATCTCACTTCACAGACCAAATATATGGGGAATTATATTATTCTTCGGTGGATTTGCCGGTCTTGGATTTGGTATGATGTTCCAGCCTTCAATAATAATCGTTGGAATGTATTTTGATAGGGTATGAAATCATACAATACAGACATGGTTCTTATGCGCAACTAATGTGTTATTATATTTTTTTAAAAGTGGCGACCACTTGCAACCGGTTTAGCCATGATGGGAACAGGTGTGTAAATTAATAAATTTAAATATTGACGTAAATTAATTAACATAAAATGTGTACAGGTGCGGGTACAATCGTATTTCCACCATTACTTTCAGCTATTGGTCATTTCTGGTCATGGCAGGAAGCGTATCTATTTCAAGGATTTGTAGCATTAGCTTCTGCACTATTTGCACTCTTATATGCACCATTACCTACAAAAAGTAAGATCCTAAAATAATAATTTACCTTGTAAAAAATTAGATTAAAATTATTTGATTCAAGGAGTACTAATTATACCAAAAATAAAAATGAATGATGCTGCGTCTGCTGATTCAGATGATTCTGATGAAGAATTTGATATTTCAAACGTAATAAAAGATATGAGTCCTTTATTCAAATCACCAACATTTGTTTTGCTTGCTTTATCTGGAACTGTAAGCACATTAGGATTCTTTGGACCTTATGCTTTTCTCGTTGGTAAAAACAATAATTTAAAATTATACAACTGAGATAGTTTTTTAAAAGTTTAAAAAACCAATGTCCGAAGGCCTCTAAAGCTAACTTGGCAAGGAGGCCAACGGACACTGGTTTTTAATCTAATTTAAAAAAAACTCACTTAATTTTCTTTATAACTTTACAGATAAAGCTGTAAAAGAATTGAATGTTAATGTAAGCTCTGCTACATTTCTCCTGTCCATACTTGGTATTGCTAATACATCCGGACGATTAATATTTGGTTTAATATCTTGTCACCCTTGGATCAATAGTCTTATGCTCAGCAATTTAGCTTTAACTATTGCTGGAATAGCTAACATTCTTTTGCCTTTTACAACCCAATACTATCAACTTGTTATTTTTTGTATCGTATTTGGATTTTGTATTTGTAAGTCTTACAAACATGATCAACCCCAACTTCAACTTGTTTACTATTTTATATTCTATAGCAATTTTTACTGTACTACGTTCAATACTTGTTGTGAAATTAATGGGAATGGAACACTTCAGCAATGCCTTTGGATTATGTCTTTTATTCTTG
>JAQGCN010000646.1:0-16995 GCA_034699725.1 Friesea truncata | reverse complement strand
AATTGTAAAATATATTTTTAGGATGGATGAATGATTTTTATGCCAAAATCACGGAAGTGCTATTAATGAATTATTAATAAATTGTTGATTGTATGGATCTAAGATTAAATTTAAATTGAATTTAATGAGGTGTACTCAATCAGAAGTTTTATGAATATCGAAATTACCATTTTGTTCTTACTTAATTTATAATAAGTATTATTTATGATTTTTGATGTAATAAAATAATTTTAATAAATTCTGGTTTTTTAGCATGATTTAGTATAGTTGTGCATTTAATAATAATAATTTCAATTTCCATGATTAATTTGTTTCATTATTTGACAACGAACAAGATTGCAAGAGTAAGCTTATATAACTTAACTCATAAATCTGTATCAACCTTAAGCGTCTTATTTGCTATTGAAAATAAATAAATAAACGGCGCGTAAATTGTTCATCTCGAAATTTGGAAATTTATCAAGAAGACAGATTTTTTCAGCAATTAATTTTGTAAATTTAATTGCAAATTGAAACGCTTCCGGTGTAAGGAAAAGGATGCGCTCAGTGAAGGTAAGGATAATTAATGAATAATTTCGAAAATTAAATTATTTGCTTATTTATTTTATACAGGAAGCACTTTCATTGAAGCGATTTATGCTACGATCTGAAGTTCTAAAATTATACAAGAATTATATGAAGTAAGTTTCAAAACTCAAAAAAATTTAGTTGACTTAATTTATTTATGAATTATTTGTATACAGAATGGGGAGACTGATTGAAGAATTGAACAAAGATCAAAAATCAGCAAAAGGATTACGCCGAGAATGGGAAGATTGGGTACGTGCTGAGTTTCGTTTAAGGAAAGATATCGATGAAGAAGGTTCCATTAAAATGTTAATTAGCAATGGTTCCAGACAGTTAAGCGAATTAGAAAGATCTGTTCGAATTGCCAATTCTTAAAATTTGGACACCTGAATGTCGGAAAACACTTTGCAAAAACTTGTAACAACAATCAATAGATTTGACACAAGTCATCAGGGTTTCAAACCTTTATTTTATCACATCGAGAGAATATTCTTACAATTGCGAATTAAAGCTAAGCTTTGATGCATTGATTGATTGATGACTCGATACAGTTTAAGTGTACAAAAGACGAATAAACTATATTACTTACTACAAGATCTTTTGTCTGGATTGATTAAATTATAATGCTAATAAATAGGAAACAATTAGTATACAGAAAGATTTCTTTAGGGTTAGTTAATAAGAAATAGGAATCTAGAAATTTCATCCATACTTACAAATGTCCATTATTCAAGGCGTTTTTTAAGTGATACACACAGACACAGTAACACACTAGAGTTCATTATGTTCATGATGGAATTGATCATCATGTCCACTGATTTTTAGATTTTCCGACGGGTGAATGAAAACCCCTTCCATCGTCTGCCAATAACTCGCTGAATCAGAACTGCTAACTCCAATAATTTCCATTTGACCATGAATGGGTCTACCGAAAGTATTACCCGATGCACTGAGATAGGCATCCGTATCAAGATGGCGAAACTGTACAGGTTCATCTCTTTTCCAAGTGTCACCTCGGCATAGAATTTCCCAATTGTCACCGGAATCTCCATCTCCTGTGTACAAAACGACAGCACGTAAGAAAATTAAGGAAGCTAATTTCTTAATAACGAGGTTTACCATCTTCTCCAAAAGCACTAATTTCTTGGTGGCCGCTTAATGGTGATGAAAACAAATGGGAGTGGAGGTTACGCAAAGTCTGGAGATGCTGCATCCGAATCCTAGATCCACATTCAACTGGTACACTAATAAATTATAATATAAAAACATTTATTAAAAACTTTACATTGAATTATTATTGGTTGGTTGATTTATAATAAAGTACCAACCCTCTTTTGCAAGGAGATTTTGCAGTACCCTTCAAAACCCATAATGAATTGACATCTTCCTTTAATTCAGTTCCAGTGACTGACTGTTGTCCACTTCCACTTCCATACTTAATATCGTCTAATATTAGAATAATATTATATTATTTATTACATAACATATTTAATAAGTGAATGAATAGTATTACGTGAATGTAGTCTAATTTTGAAGGCTGTATTTAATAATTTAAATGTACTTCCGCATGTCACCTCAGTTAAAGTTTTTCCTTTTGTAAAATTCACTAATCCCAATTCTAATATTCCTATTATTATTATTCGTAATAAAAAATAAATATCCATATTCTCTCCTTTTAAATTAATTGATTCTTCCTAAATTCCTTTGCCGGTTGTTGATAATTTCTTATTCAAAATAATTTTTTAGATTTTAGAAAAAAATTAAGAATTGAAATGACAGAATACACAGAACACATAAGATAATTTTCCCACACTTTTACGTGGATCCACTCAATTGGAATCTCTCAGTTTTTTCATACCACTACACTATTTTTCATTCACAACACAATATCGCTGTTTTCAGGCATTAATTAAAAATAATGAATAATTTAATCAACAATACAGAATTATAAAAATATTAATAAAATTCATTCGTTCTAAACAAACAGAAAGAGTATCGATTTTCATGTTTTATTTTCTCATTAGTAAAATGATTGATTCCATTAATTAATCTAAAATTCATTTATTTGCTAAAATGCTATTTGTGAACTAATATTAACGAGAAGTTTTTACAATAATTGAAGTTTTTAATTATTTTGCGGAATTGGAAACTTTTTTAGTTTAGAATTTTTGGTTAGTTTTTCCCATAATTAAGAACTCTTGTCCTTGATTTATGAATATGAAGATCTCCTTGTTTCTTTTCATAATATTGCGTGTGAACTTTAAGTAGTGGTTGAGTAATTTCTTTTGTTCCTCAACTTAACTACTGAACCCAATATACGCCTTCCTTAGATTGAACTGGAGTAACTGGAAACCATCATCATATCATAGTCGCCTTACCTGTTTCTTTTATCCAAATAAAATAATAAAAAATCCCAAAGTCCTTAGTCAGGGGTTGAGTATGAGTTGAGTCAGGCAGGTAAGAACTAAGAAGAAGAAAAAAAAACCAAGATGAGTAGTTTGCAAAATTCCATTGTAAAGAATACTTATCATCGTAATCTCTTGAAATCTTATTCAACAATACAGTAGTAGTCAGTACAAGTGGAGAAAGGTGTGGATGTGCAAATAAAGAAATCTCTTGATCTTCAACTTCAAAAAGACGCTAACTGACTCTGCATTTTAATTTCAACTTGAAATTTTTTGAACAAGGGAATCTTTTGTTCTTGATTACATAAAATTTAATACTTGAATTTAATTATAAATTTTAACTCATATTATAATCAAAAAGATGAAGGTTATAATTCCAAGAATTTAGTATTGGATTTGTAGTAATACTGGAATCAACCAATCAAAACAGAGAACAATATGTTACCTGGTTTAAAATTTGTGACAATAGTGATTGTGGGGGTTGTTTTTTTATTTCCTGGAATTCAGAATCGTAGAATACAACAATTTTCACTGTATTCAATTTCAGATCAAATTGAAAATTATACACAGAATGTTGGTGAACTTGACCTAGTCTCAGGGATTGTCAGTCAAAATAAACTTCAATCCGTATGTTCACAACTAGGGGTGTAAGTTGTTCATTTTAATGTTTATTTTAATTAGAAAAGGACTAAAACGTCGTATAATAAATTGATTAATTTGTTGTTGATTTTTATTAAATGGATAAGATAGGTCCATGTTCAATTCAAAAGATTAACGTTTCTAATTTAATTTTTTAGATGGGCATTCTTCACAGGAAAGAATTACACAACTGTGTATTCTTATGGCTATCATCCAGCATCACCAGAATGGACGTGTAACAATCGTAGAATAATGGCCGATTGGCAATCTCCATTCCAATCCATTCGTCATTTGGCAAATTCAGATTTGGATGTCCCATCCTTAAGTCTTTACAATTTGCCATTTTTTGCATCTGACGAACTCTATCTAAATGGAAAAGAATTTTCAATCTCCCAATCATCCCCAATTCAATTCGGATCCTTTGGTTTCACCGGAAGAGAAAGTTGGACACTTTATTCTGAACCTAATTTTCAAGGTGAATCTGTTTGTCTCCAATGTAAGTGTGATGATGTTGGCCTGAAAGTTGGAGTGACATACACTGCAAAACTTTCACTCAGTGCACTATCAATTCGACAAGGGTGCTTTGGATCTCAAGTTTTACTACCCTCAGGAATCCTTCAAACTAGAACACCTCCAACAGGTATAGTTATGACCACTTGAACGTTTAATTTTTACTTAATTGAGCTTCTATACGTTATGATCTGTGTCATATTAAATTGTGTACAAAATACTGGATTAATTTTTATTAATATTTGAACAGACACCCATAATAACAATAATAAGAATCTTATTAAATTAACCTTAAATAATTCCAAGGATAATTCAAGTCTATCCTTCACTGGAACTGAAATTAAACTTCCATGCTGTAAAACATACGATTCATTTCAAATGACATATACTTCAAGCTGGTCTGTCTTCAGTGGAACAAATTTTGATGGTGTTCAATCATGTCTTCGATATGGGACAAATACACGAAGTAGCCGTAAAAATTCAAACAATGTTGAAAGCGAGTCAACGGAAATGCCACTTATAATAATTGGATCAATTCGTGTTGGGTGTCCTCAAAATGCAGAAAAGAAAAATATAACTATTCTTACAGCTAAGGAAAAATCAAACGATTCTATCAACAATAACACAAATCCCAATAATGGAAGTGCTGCTTCTAATTCTGGTAGTGGAATCACTACTACTACTCGTAGACCAAATAGAAACAACGGAGGCAGAGGTACACAACCATCACGTCAAGGATACGAAAGGTTAATTCCAGGTAAGCATTCTTCAAAAATTCGCTTTTCGCCTACAGTTTAAAGTGTATTTTTCACTCGACAAAAAATACACTTTGATTTTTTGAAAAATTATTCAGTGCTAATGAAACGTTAATTTTGGATGACCTTAATTTAAAGGTGACCTTGAAGGATTTAGCCCAAAGACAACCAAAAGGACCACAACGACTACAACTACAACACCTGAACCTGTGGTTGAAGAAATAGTTTCACCCAGTTCTATTAACGATAACAATCTTGAACCATCATCTAACACACAAGGGGGTGTTCAAGTAAGCACCGAATCTGTTAAAAATGACGAAGGGGATGAAGGGAACCCCATTACGACATCCAAATCTCAGATTTACACTGTAGAACCCGAAATTCCAAAACCAGGGCCAACAAATAATGAATTGGACACTGAAATTCCTCGTCCACCATCCAAGGAAGCTTCAATTTTTGAGGACGAAGACGGAGATCCCGATAGTGGAGCTTCAGGAATGTTTTTCACTGCTTTTTTAATCATACTTGGAATTTTAATTGTTGCAATGATTGTAACTATTGGTGTTTTTATATATTTACGGGCGACAAGATCATCAGAATTAGATGTTGAATCGTAAATTTCGATTTTAGAATTTCTGTGCATTTAGTCTGATTCTAATTATTTTAGTACAGCTCAAGTCCAATTTTCTTTGTCACCTTTACCTTTTCAGTTCTTATTTTTAAACCCTCTGCGTAAATTGAAAAATATTGTCCGGAAGCAATTTTTGAAACTGTGAAAAATGACAAAATAATTTTTCTACAAGAAACCAAAGCCAAAAATAATTTACGAGTCATTATAATTTTAGTTATTTGCGTAAGTAAAGTAAAGGGTGTTGAATCCATTGTTGTTTGTGGTTTGTGAAAATTTGTCATGCTCAAGAATGCGTGAAATGATATTTTTCAGTATAAAAAAATTATCCTTAAATTGGATCTTTTTTCATAAAGAAAGATTTGATCAATCAATGTTGAGCATCAACTATTAAAACAATGAAAGGATCAACCTTGAACTTTAACAGTAGTAATTAATCATTTATGTTTAGCTTTAGGCGATAATGATTCAAAATCTACCTCTTATGTTTACAAAATTAAATCAGAATCCATCCCTTTATTATATTAATCTTAAAATTAATGTTTTGTAATAAATTAAGTTGAGGCAGGTGAATTAAATTCAGTTAAATAACAATATTACTGTCCAAGGCCATGGCTTGGAATCCTTTCCTTGGAATAATCTTCAAGGAAAGGCAGTTTTAAAGTTGTCACAATTTAAAAGTAGATCTTGAGCAACAAACAATCATCCTCAACTAACAATCAAGTTTTTTCCTCCTGTTGCATTTTAAATTCCAGGTCCATCCAAAGCTTGACCAACCCACCAATAATAAAATTGATTGACAATTTTATAGTCTCCTTTGCATATAACAATAAAAAAAACCTTCCTTGAATTTTTGTACAAGAATAATTAAAGTTGATTTTTATTTCTTCGTTTATTATTGTTTTTAACAAGGTTTCTTAAGTATTATTTTAACAGAGATAAAAAATTTAAAATTTTGGAGTAAATATAATAAAATTAGTTCAACAACAAAAAAACTTAAACATTATTTTGTAAATTTGTTTTATAAATGAACTTGGGATCCTTTCCAACTCATTTGTCCAGTTGAGTAACCTGTTGAGGCATAAAAATCTGATTGGTTCCCACCTGTAAGGAGTGGAGATGGTCCACCCTGTAAAAATTTAATTAAAAATTGTTATCCTCGAATCAAAGTTTTGTTCTGCAATGAAAACTATTTCACAATTAAGATAATTTTAGATTGTTGAAAATTATTAAACTTATTTGGATTCAAGCTTTTACAAAAAAGTTTACAGAATTATGAAAAAAATGAAACTTACCTGTATGAAATGATGTAATTCTTCCTGTGTATCAAAAATCATAACGGAAAATGGTGATCCTGGAACATGTTCTCCAGCCCATCTTACTTCAATTCTATAATCTCCTGGCTCTGTTGGATCAAATTTACAGAGAATTGTTCGATCCTTTTGATTTTCTCTTTGCATCTCAACGCGAAAGGCACCTAATGGAAAATTTATTGAAGAAAAAACAGTTAATTATGTCTTTAAACAATTTTAATTCCATGGCTAAGTTTTTTTTAAAAATCTGAATGAGACATTCAAAAATTCTACCTTTAGGTCCCCTGACTCGAACTGTAAGTTGACCGGCCCCAGCTCCTCTTGTATCGCAAATAAATCTGGATTGGAATGTTGCCAATACTCCATGCTCAATTCCAGGTCCATAAACTTTAACTTTAGATGCATCCGGGAGACCAATAACTTTAACATTAAATGGACTACCAGGAACATGTTCTCCAGAATATTTTATACTTAGAGAATGTTTCCCAGCCTCCTGTGGCCGAATGTTGAGTGTAAATGTTCCATCACCATGGTCGTATAACTCACAATACGCTGTCTTTCTAGTACCCATACATTGAGCTGTGAGTTCGCCAGGTCCTGCTCTTCGTGTATCTATAAAACTTCGAATATCTTTTCCAACGTTACCCAACTTAAGTCCATCTCCACTACAGATAACTTTAGAAGCATCCCCATTAGCTCCAATTTGAACAAGTAATGGTGTCCCAGGGATTGGTTTCCCTCCCCATGTTCCCTTTAACTGATAACTTCCAGGGTATCTTGGAAGATAAGTCCCTTTGTACATACCTCCACCCATTCTTTGAATAGTTACAGGGATTTCTATATCACTGCATGTGAGGGATATTTGAGCTGTACCAACTCCTGCATGGGAAGCATCGATTGTAAAGTATGCTTCTTCTCCACATCTCGCTGAAACTGTACCTGAGAATGTACAAAAGTTTAAACATAGAACAACCAAAATTAATTAATGACTAACCTGCACCACTGACAACAGGACCTTCTGTTTCATTTGATGTTGCAGAATGGACGTATATCGTTTTAGGTGCATTTTCAATTTCAAAGGATCCCCAAAGTAGGGTCAGTCGATATTCTCCAGGTTTGAGCGGATTAAGACATAATTTTGATCTAGAAGCAGCCGCAGTCTCAATATGACAAATCTCTCCATTTTCAAAAGCTCCTTGCGATCCTGGATCAAGTGGTTGAAGCTTTGCTTCAAGAGTTCCTGGACCAGCATCAATTGTATTGAATGCAATTTTACGATCTTCTCCTAATCCTAATTGGAGTACATTGTCTTCATCAACTTGTGTCTCCCATCCACCAATTACACGGAGTTTAGATCCATCTACAACACGTGGATGAAAAGGTGAGCCTGGAATATCAACTCCTGCCCAGGTTACTCTAATATCGAATACACCAACTTCACTCGGTGTATAAGATGCTTGGAATAAACCACTATTCGTTGAATCTAAATTCTGAATTCGTTTCACTTCAACTTTCGCCACGGAATCTGGTCCTTCCACTGTAACGTATTAAAATTCATAATTATTAATATTAGCAATCCCAATTTATTCAAATTGTAGAATATATCTACAATATATTAATCATTACAAAACATACACTGACGAATGATGTAATAATCAAAATTTATTCCTATTACCTGTAACGTGGGGAATCCCAGGCAAGCCCGGGCCATCAATCGTGAACGAAGCTGGTTTTCCTACATGAGCAAAATGGAGTCCCTTTCCGTCTGCTTTCGCAGCACCAGCTTCTTCAGCCTGGATTAAAATCGGACAACCTGGAACTGGCTCTCCTCCATAATTTAACATTATTTTATACTTTCCTGGACGCTTGGGGACGAACTTTATCACTTGATCACCATGTCGCTCATCTGTCACTGGAAAGAGGGGTTTTGGAAGACCTTCTGGACCAGTGACATCGGATTCCAGAAGGGCAATTCCAGATTCACTCAAGTCAACTGAAAATTAATTAGAAAGCATGGTCAAAGAACTTATATATGCTCACCCCCAATTTTAACAATTTAATTGAAAACAAGAAATGGGAAATTAATGTATTCTTACTTGGTAAAAGAACAGTTTGTCCCACAGTGAAATTCGGTGGTACCGATCCAATGATAACTTTTTGAGGGTCATAAACATTGCACGTGTAAGGGGATCCTTTAACTTGTTTACTCCTATGATACACTGCTACTTCATGCAGTCCTACATAAAAATAAACATTTATGTAACCTACAAATTATAAAATTAGAATTTCATTACTGACCCGGAAACCCAGGGGTAAACTCCGCACGCAGATTTCCATCACGCTGTTGATAACAACGAACTGGAACTGCAACGCCACCGGGTCCACTTACAACCACGTCAAAATCTCGACCAGAACATCCTATTTATTCCAAAATCGACCAATAGAATTCAACATTTATAATAGAAACCCAAATGGGTTTTTAGAGTAATTATTCTTTACCTTTTGTTAAAATTGTAAACCCAGCAGATCTTGCACATCGTGCTAAATAAAGACCAGATCCTGTGACGAGTGTATCCTTAGCCAGTACTCCATTATCAGTCACAAGTAAATCAAAAGGACACCCTTTTGCACTATATCCATGGCACAATACGTGAACGCGATGAATGAGTGGAACTACTGGTTTGAAACTTATTGCAAATACCCCATTTCCCATTGGACGAAGTAAAGTTGGTACAATGTCTGTTCCTGCGTTTACTTTTACTTCAATTCCATCCACAATTTCTGAATCAACTCCAGAATGAGATACGTCAACTAAAAGATCAAATTAAGTAAATTATTGGTTCCAAGTACAGATCAATTCTTACCTTTAAACATGTATTCTAATCCAATAACCGCGGTATCATTTTTATCTTTTAATCGGACTAAGAGTGGATCAAAAACTTTAGTCTGAAGAGGTTGTGGAAGAATCAGTGCTTTTGATCCCTCTGAAATTGATATATCGTACGTCCCAATTTGATCTGGAGTAAATTCAGCACGGAAATAGCCTGATGGAAGTGTTCGTGTACGAACTCTGATTGGTGAATCGCTTGGACCTAACACAGAAACGAAATATGTTTCAGTCCATCAATAAATAAGCTTTATATTTATTTATTTATTTAAGCTTTGCTCAAATTTATAAAATTGTAATAATTTTTCTGTAAATTTTGAATGACTCTTACCTCTTACACAAACTTCAGGTAAATCCGTCCCTTTCTTTTCCAAATCCACAAAAGCAGTACTCCCAGCAATAACTCCTTCCAACCCTGTCGTAATTATACCAGGTAGCCCATGTCCATTTTCTAATTCAATACCATTTACTCCATTTGTTATCCCAGCATAATTATCTTCAATGGCACATTCAAAAGGACTTCCAGGGATATCAACATCATTGAAAGTTATATTAACAAAATGAAGGGTTGGTTCCTGAGGGATGAAAGTTACGTCATAAAGTCCACGACTTCTTGCACTCACTTCAGCCCTTAGACTTTGTTTTCCAGTTGTGACAACCAGTTCAAGAGTACCTTCACCCGCTTGTGAAGCATCCACTGTGAATGTAACCGGCTCTCCCAAATTACCATTCTCAAGTCCTGTTATTCGAACTTTATCAACGTTGTATACATTACAGTTAAATGGACTATTTGGAACGGGCTCTCCATCCAATGTCACGGAAATTGTGTGCGGGCCTATAAATATTAATGTAAATCCATTAGTAAATCCAAAGTAATTAATTACATATTAAAACTTTTCAAAATCTCATGAGTTTTTCTTCAATGACTTTAAATAAAAAAAAGTGTGAATGAAAGTGCAAAGTCCATTTATGTATTTTTGATGAATTAAATTTTAAAACTGATCTTACTGCGCATGCCTACGCACTTACAATGTTTACGACAGACAGCTTGTCTGCGACAAGTCCCGCTTTTGTTAGTAAACACAGTTGTAAAATTAGTTAGGGTTGAACATTACAGATGTCACTTTTAACCCAAGCCGTAAAAACATTCTTAAGTTTTACAAAGTTTCAAGCGACGCCGAACTTATGCAATTTGAAAAGTTTCATTGAAAACTTTAACTTGTTAAAAATTAATTTTCTATGGTATACATTTCATAAGAAATTAACATTTCTTATTAAAAATGAGATTGAAACAACGATAATAAATTAGCTAGAATTAAAATTAAAATTGAATCTGAATAAAACATACCAACTTCTACGGGCATAAATCCTGCTTGTATTTTTTCAGGTAATGTCCCAGTCATATTGATTGGAAGATGATTTCCAGTTGGACTTAATACCATAACGTTACAACTCGATACATCACTACCCTGTGGATCTATTGTTATTACAGCTTGATGATGAACTGAAGCAGATTTTAATGCATTTCCAGTTACTAAAATTTGATTAGCATCCATTACTTTGCATGTAAATGGAGATCCTGGAATATTCTAAAAAAAGAAACAAAGAATTTAATGTATTGATAATGTAGTAAAATATGTGGTTTAATTTTATTCCAATGTTATTTAATCATTCTAAATTAAAATTCAATATTTTGGTGTATTTAATTACCTCTCCATTAAATCGAACACTGAGTGTATGAGGTGCAGATTCCTGCGGACGAAAATTAACCCTAAACTTTGCATTTCCTTCCGCTTGAACATAATTTGGAACATTTCTTCCACCAACGGAGACAATAATTTCAAGGTTCCCAGCGCCAGCTTGAGATGCATCAACTACTCAAAACACAAAATCATCAATCAATCACAATTAAGTAAAACAGAATACTCTTATTGAAAATTTACTTGAAAAATAAACAGGTTTCCCACGTAGACCTGATGTTATATCAGCTACTTTAACTTTACTTGAATCGTAAGCCTTTACTAAGAATGGACTCCCTGGCACAGGTACGCCACCAATCGAAACTTCGATACTATGATCACCTATACCACAATGTAAGAATTCAGTTTCCTCAGCGCGAATATACTCAGAATTATTATGACCAGCTTACCAACATCAACTGGAACATATTCAACCATGAATTTATTATCTGTTGGAATTTGTATTGATGAATGTATCTCCTTCTTCATTGGTCCAAGTATTCGAACTTCAGGTGGACCAATTATACTTTCAGGTTCTATAAGAAATGTTGCCCTTTTTCCAATAGGTACTTTCTCAAGTCCATCTCCTGTAAGTGTAACTTTGGATGCATCGATTATATCACATCTAAATGGACTTCCTGGGATATCCTCAGAGTTGAATCGTAGTTCAATCATATGGGGTTTTACTTCTTTTGGTGTAAATGAAATTGCATAAGTATGACTACCCTGAGCTTGAGCTGATGTTGGTACTTGACCTCCGTTGACTGTTACTTCTAAATTCCCTGGACCTGCTTTACTTGTTTCAACTGTACGAACATAAATAAACTCATGTAAGTTGCAATTTTAGAGGATTTTTATGTAAACTTACCTAAAAATGTGACAGGTTTTCCAAGGACTCCATTCGTAGTATCCTTAACTTTAATTGCACTTAGATCGTATACTTTACATGCAAATGGTGAACCTGGGACGTGGGATTTCTTTAGTAGGACCGAAATACGATGTTCACCAGGGACACGAGGTGTGAATTCAACTCCAAAAGTATTCTTTGTTTTATCTGAGATTTTTGCAGGGACTGACGTTCCAGTTGGTCCTAAACGATGTCAAGGGGTTAAAGAAGCAAAATGTCAGTTAAAGTCATGTCAATTTGCAATTTTAAAATGTCAAATTAAGATAAATTGTGAAATATTATTTAGAAATAATAAAGTCAAAATAAGAAAACGCTTACGCAAAAGTTTGAAATTTTTTATTCAATTTAATAATATGAAATCTTTAAAAATTGTAAAGTTAAGCTCATTAAATGGAAGGTTAATCAAGGAAATAATTAATGAAATGACAAGAAGTTTACTATTATTATTATTGCAAAATTAAAGCCTGCGGAACGAACTTACTCCAGCGTAGAGCCAGAAGTAATCATTCACTCAAAAAGCACAAACGGTTACTACAAGTATATTAAAATTAAAAATCAAAAAAATGATTGAAGATTATGGCACGCGCACGAACGAAGCGGAAGCAAATACAGAAACTACGAAGTGATAAGTTAAGAAAGAAATTAAATCCTAATACAATTCCTACGCGAGGTTAAGTTAATGATTTCTTTAACATGATTTTCTTGATCTATTAATAATTAATTTTTCAGTTTTAGTATCGTCTATCTCTGTAGTGATAGGTAGAAGAAGAAGAAGATTGACGTCCTGCAAGGGAATAAAACACAAGAGAAAAAAATCACACTCAGAAGAAGGAGCTCGTTCAGAAAGATTTGCTCAAGATATGCTTTAAAATGTAAAAATAAAATTTTATAGTTTACCTTCCACAGTCACTTCGACATCATCAAGAGCTCCATGCACATTATTCAATGTAAAATTGGCAGATTTTCCAATAGGAGTAGCAGCTAAATTCGGACCAGTAACTACAATTTGTCCAGGATCAGCACTAACACTAGCCACGAAAGGACTTCCAGGTACATCTTGTTTATTAAATGTAACAACCACTGTGTGGTCGGTAGGTTCTAGTGGGACGAAACTCACAGCAAAACGAGCACCGCCCTGAGGATGTACTTGTGTTGGAACATTGCGACCTTTGGCTCCTATTGTGATCTCCCTAGAAATTACACATGAATGTTAATTTAATTCCTATTCGCTGCAAATCTTATTAAAATGAAAGTGTTTTTTTTACAAGTTTCCTTCACCGGCTGCCGAAGCATCAACAGTAAATTGAATGGATCGTCCAAGGGCTCCTCTTGGAACTGGAGAGACATAAACCCGTTTTGCATCGTAGGATTTGGCAATAAAAGGAGTCCCACTAGCTGGAATTCCATTGTGATGAACAGTAATTGAATGAGGACCAACTTCACGTGGAGTAAATTCGGCTGTGAAACCGGATCGAACAGATCCTATTGTAGAAAAAATTGTTGTTACAGTAGTGAACCAAATTATAGAATTTGATTGGCTGTTACCTGAGACTTTGACAGGGAGATCTCCAGTTGGTCCTTTGACAGAGACAGCTAACTCTGCTGAACTGGAACCATCTACTGCAATATGGAATCGAGATACCTGGTGTACAGGTATAAGTTCCAATCCTTGAAGACTCACGGCAACTTGCCTTGTATCTGCGACTTGGACTATGATTGGACACTCCGGGATTGTTTCTCCATTGAATTTTATATCTATTGCATGTGGTTTTGGAAATTCAGGTGTGAAAGATACCAAACAGCATCCACCACCTAAAACACGAACTTGATTTGGAAGTTCACCATCGTTGATAGATATCTCGAGTTGTCCTTCGCCCGCTTGTGAGGCATCCACTAAATATTTTAAAAATTGAATTTTAAGTAGGTTTTATTACGAGATAGCAAATTTCATCTTAGACTTATTTACATTATGATTTAATTATTTTAGAATGTTACCTTTAAATTGTGTAGTTTGACCAATAACACCCGGAGAAATATCCAATACTTTTATAAGGGATGCATTGTAAACTTTTGCAACAACAGACAACCTTCTTCCAGCAACTAAAACTTCAACAAGATGAGTCCCAACGTCCGATGGACTGAATTCAAGTCCAAAGTTTCCACTTCCTTCGTCTAGAAGTCTGTACGATAGAGATTTCCTTGAAGGGTCTAAAGAATAGTTAAAATTAATTAAAGTTAAAATAATTTGAAAATATAATTTAATTACTCTGAACATTGACATCGATTGCTTCCCGTGTAAATCCTGGTGCATATATCTCAAATCGAGCAGATTTACCAAAACGGATGTGTCTAACTGGGTCACCTCGAATAAGAAGGTATTCACCACTGGAATCCGGTCTCATTTCATCCATCGCTTGTTGATGACCATTCGGTTGCATCACGTTCACTCGCCAAGGGCTGCCTATAATTAGAAAATTATCTATTGAAAATCATCCATAAAATAAATAAGGAAGAAAATTAATCCAAGCCTAGATTCACCCTTTTGAAAATTTCTTCACATCAATGCAGAGAATAATTTTTTAAATATAAAAAATAAACGTGAGAATTTCAATTGTTATAAAATTAACTGAGGGTAAACTTTTATACCGACAATAGAAAGAAAGAGAATAAAGGAATGAATATGTTAATGACAAAGGCCATGGGCCATGCTAACGGATCTTTTAATCCTGATATTTCCTTTAGGTATTTATTTGAATCTGATTGGCTCAACCACATCATAAGAAAAAACAACAATAGGGAAAGAAAACCAGAATAATTGTTTAGTGAGTATGATATTATATATGATATGTCTATGATTGAACGTGCGTAACGTGTCATTTAATTCCTGTAACTTTCACACAAGCCCTAATTTTTATAAACTAAGGAGTTAATTAACTAGATCTCCTTCCATAATAATAAATAACTTAAACATAAATTCCTAATTTTAAAAGAGAAACCAGAAGCTACAGGGATGAAATTGGGGTTACTATTACAATTAAACAATATTTGGAGGTATTATATTAGTGCAGATCCCATTTATTTCATTCATAAATGGATAAAACATACCTAGTTTACAAAGTAATCTTCGAATTTGGTATTTTAAAATTATATTTAAAAATACAAGGCATATTTTCACAACATATTTTCGTTATGAGAAGGATGAAATTTTTGATTATACGAGACAAAAATAAATGCAAAAACAGTCCTCTGTTCCTGTTTCTAGTCAATTTAACAGTATAAAATCCCACATCATAGTCATTCGTCAACTCCACCTTTGTAACAACTAGGCTGTGACATATGACACTGACATTTTATACTTTATAATTTCAATCACTAGCAAAATCACAGAGACATCATCCAAGTGAATCAACTTAAAACAATGAAATGAACTCTGAACCAGGTATATTCTTCCTCATTACATTATAAATCCAAGCGTCAACTCACCCCAAACCACGCCTACACTCTAAAATACTAAATCACCCTCAACACATCAGAATTCATGAAATTCACACACAATTTTGATTACATTTGATTTTTTTAATTAAAGCCGATTAGAACAATATGAATAGGTTATAAGTAGTGCTTTCCAACATTAGGCAAATGAACGAACAGCGTGTTCACTTCCCATCCCATTTTATAAAACTAAGTTAATTTTATGATACTTTTTGTTACGAAATAAATGACAAAATACTCAAAATTGTTAGGCCAGAAAGGCAAAGTCAAAGAAATGAGAAAAAAAAGTAATTAACTTTTTTCAACAATTACCTGGATTAATATTAAATAAATAACTGAATTTAACTGAACTGGATACAGTCAACTTTGAACTGTATCGTATAAACTCACTTATTTTTATGATGTTAAATGTTTAAATTCATACGGCTGAAAACTCTGGCAATGAAACTTTAAATCACTTTGTACGTTTTATGATTTTTAATTTATTAACAAAGTGACTCTTTGAACTTAACTCTTAACACTACTTTTTTCTCCTCCTTGAATTGAATAGGGTGTTGATGTGAATTTATAATGAGTAATTTACTTCCGCAAATTCAATCAAGAAATGTCTAATAATAGAAGTAGAGTGGAATCCATTATTGTATTTTCCTACACTCACTAAGTTAAGTTTTAGTATTGAATATTTTTAAAGTGATGAATTTTGATCCATCTGGGCCATATTAACCCTGAGGCAATAAAGACTCTCTTAAAAGAGTCAAATAAGTTTAAAACTACTCCAACAAGATATTACTACTATCAAGGAATTCTTCATCCATTCTTAAGAAGGTAAGGAAAAATAAAAGAAGGAGGGGAAGAAAAGGGAATGGAATTTAAAACCGGTCACAAAATAATACAACAACCACAACAATACACCTTACGAATTTATCCTTCTATTCACCTGTTACTTCTTTAATCTAATCTCACTCAATCTTACACAGATTTACTCAATTTCATACTCAAATCTCAATAAACAGGAGCTGTCAAACTTATATCCAAACTCGAAAAATTAATTAAAAAATTAAAGTATTATTTTGGATGGCATTTTGGAATTTAGGGTTATTTTCATTAAATAAATTGAATATTGGAATTTGTAAAGGGTGAATTTTGTTGTTAA
>JAQGCN010000645.1:0-17025 GCA_034699725.1 Friesea truncata | reverse complement strand
AAACTGCTTCCATTGAACATAATTGTTTGTTAAATTTTTATTTAAATTTAGACATCGTCAAACTTCATTTAATTTCAATGATTATGAAAATTTTCCTCAATTTCCATTGGTGGGTTGACGTGATACACGCAATTGAGTTAATAATTACAAAGTAAGCCCTACTTCAGTTCAGCTGCCCAATAATTGTCCTTCTGGACATGACCACAAGAGCTATTACCTACCTCCTGTAATTAAGTGGATAAACTCCATCTCTCTTACATGTTAATCCTATTTTTTTGCATGCTCATGTTTATTTACTAAAAAGGCTTCAAAAGAGGAGGTCCCTTAAAATTTAAAATTCAGGGCAAATCCCCTACTTCTAAAGTGAACATTTCCTGTGGGAAATCAGTAGTAAAGTCTAGCTTTGCCTTTCTTTTATTTTTCAAAATTTCCCTATATCATTTCAGGTTCTTTTTAACAAAGAGTGACATGACTTCCTGTCTGAAGAAGTCTAATGATACTACAGGTGGGCTCCTGATTCATCAACCATGATACTTTTTTCATTGGTTTAAGAAAGAAACGATAAAAACCATACATCCGGGTATTTAAAATATGGCTATGGGTAATTCAAATTCAACCCAACCGTTCATACAAATACTTCCAAGTTCTAATCAACTTTTTTAAAGTCATGTTTTTAAATTTTAATATACTACAATCATTATATACAAGATCATTGTATAACTATATTTGCAAGTCGTATGAAATTTTGTATGTAACATTCGAATTTTTAAACGGATTTAAAATAATTAGTTTAAAAACACGTCTTTAAGTTAAAGTTTTGTTTTTTCTAAATTAGGCCAACAATGTAAGTATTGTTGACCTTTGTTGAAGTTGATGTTAAAAGAAGTCACTTTCTTCTTCCCGAATTCAAGATAATCTTCATCCCAATTTCCAGTAAAATTATTAAATCAAATTATAAAATTCCAAGAGAAGAACTTTATGATTTAAACTTTATTACATAAAATTACTCAATTTAAAAAAAAATGCTATCATCCTCCTCTCCTCTCTGTCTGTTAAAGATTTGATAATCTGTCGGTTTTTGATTGAACTGATAGGACGACTGGGAAAATAAAATACAAGAGTTCAATCCACTCTTTTTCTTCAGCTTCAGCTAAACTAAAAATCCCTCATCAATTTTTGATTTAAGACAAAAGGTTGTTAAAGCCGAAGCTTCTTCTTCTCTCATCTCATCATCAGAAAAAAAAGCACCATCCGAACATAATTGCTTTATTACCTTACATTTATCCCAAGTCAGAAACAATGTAAAAACAACAAATAGTGCAAATACTAGAGCTAAAGTTATTGTGTGAGAGTCATAAAATTCAAGGATCATCCTTTGTAATATAAGCAGCTCTTATTCTCATTTCTCACCGGAAAATCCATTTAATAAGCAAAGGGGTTATAAAAATCTTGTTTGAATTTATTTTTTATCATCACTATCACTCTTCATTATTTAGTTTATTCAGTTTATTTTTTCATGAAGATAAGGTATGAAATACACACATGATCAAATGAAGCGTTTTAATTATCATAAACTACAAAATACATACACATTTTGGGTGTGTATACTGTTGCTTATTTTTATGATTAATGTATTGATTTATAGTAAACTTGTCAAATTAAAGTTAATTCAGGTGAAATAATTTTTGAATTTTCTAATTTGAGAAATTAAATTACAGTATCCCACACACCACCAACCAGGTAAGAAGGAAACCCAATTTCCCATAAGGCTAATCATCATACACCCTTTAAAATGTTCGTCTCGAAGAAAGAGGCTTAACTTGACCCCATATTTAACTCTGGAGCCACTTGACTTGATCCATGAAAAAAAAATCTACCTTCAGAAACTAAACTACGCCCACTTCATGATACCTTCTTATTGTATTTATAAAATACCCAAGCATTATTATTATTGTTTCCTTGAGTTAAAATTCCAAGGATTAATTTTGACAGAATCTTGAATGAGTTTTTGGCCCGTATCCTAATAATAGTGGTTGAAAAAATTAAAATCCCCAGTCCATGTGTCCATGTCCTCCTTGTCTAAAAAGTCAACTTCCCGTTTTCTAGATACCACCAAAGTGGATGAAAGCATGAAGAGACCACCTTGATACCTTGAACCCTTCACTGCATAAAAATCCAACTAAGAGTGCTTATTATTGGTACGTTTTGTCTAAACCAATAAATCCATTGTTAAGGAGCTGACTGATGATAAGGGGGTAGTAGTTACTACTAGGACTAACATCGTCATTCAACAACTGGTGGTTCCTAAGAAAAAATTGGGACAGAGACATGACATGGAACAGGAGATCTTGTTAAAAAGAGAAGAGGGTCAGTTGTATATTGTTTGTTTTGTACAAAAAATACGGACAGTTAAGTATGAGTTAATCAGTATGATTAGGGGATGATAATGGAAGAAAAGTAATACAATTTACAAAGTTTTATTTGAGAAGGTAATTGGGAAGAGTCGCCGGCCACCACCGTCAATCATTCAAGGATTCATCATCATTCGTCTTCTTTTTTATTTCGAAGAGTTCAACAGAGGTAAGATGACCACCATCGCTGTCAGGAGTTTTACAGGTAGAAACAATGGGAAAAAATAAAATGTGGTTGACGGTACATGGTGGACAAGGTGGATGTGGATACGTGCTCATCCGTGGACAGTTTCACTTCACCCTCTTCCTCTGACACTTTCTTTGAAAAAAAAAACGAATCTTACACACTAAAATGTTGCGGAAAACGTATGAAATAAAGTGTGTAAAAATGAACTAAGCAATGCATTTAACATTCATTTTTAAATCGAACAGTAATGGCCGGTTCACCTGCCTTATTGTTGAAATAAACTGCATGAAATTTTTTAAATAAAATTAAAACGGCACTTGCTCGTGCGATTTTTTGAACATGATAAAATTTCCTAATACGAATTTAATATAAAAGAACAAAAGTTCTGGAAGTCTTCTTCTTAAAACAGGTTTCATTATTTATCTTCAAGTTTTAGTTATCGAATCTTTGATTTTTGATATTACAAGTAAATCCATCATTTGTTTTATCCTTATCAAGATCCCTTGTATGCAAAACCCGAACAACAATTCCTGTTCTTTTAAACTACAACAACATAAAGTTGACTTTAAGGAATTGATAAGATGTTCAAAAACTAGAACCCCCAGAAGAGTCAAACGATAAAAATCACCTAAATTCTTATTTGGTAATGTTGAAGATGTTAATTATTGGGGAGGGTTTCTATTTAATTACATGGAATTTGAATCCTCTAAGTATGGATTTAATCAAATACAAAAGACGACAGAATGATTTTA
This sequence comes from Friesea truncata, assembly GCA_034699725.1. Taxonomy (NCBI): domain Eukaryota; kingdom Metazoa; phylum Arthropoda; class Collembola; order Poduromorpha; family Neanuridae; genus Friesea; species Friesea truncata. The sequence goes on along the minus strand of JAQGCN010000645.1, from coordinate 13,675 downwards.
GATCCAGATTAGGAATAAGATTAATGGATTCAACCAATAAGAAGAGAAGAAGAGGAGTCAGCAAGACAGTAGCTTAAACGAATTCCTTTTAAAACAAATTGATAAAAAAATATTACACAATAGAAATCATGTAATATTGAAATCAAAAGTGATACAGAAGAAGATGTTTTTAACAATGATGCGATGTTACAACAGATTTTTAAGAAAAAAGTTAAAAAGAAAAGCCATGTATAAAAAGTGAAATTAATATTAATTTCGAACTCCACATTTATTAGTTTGTGTTCCGATTTTGCACTTCCAATTTTATAGTCTTACATAAACAAGAAGCCAATCATCGATCTTCTACCTTAATTTCTAATAAAATGAACATAATTTTTTAACTCCGTATCAAACCTAACCCTCCCCGTATCAATTGAAAGCAAGCAAAAAATCATAAAGCAGAACAATAATCCTACTCTTGTAAACTTACCAATCATCTACTCGATTTAAGTTCAATAAAACTAAAAACTTTTGATATAAGTTTAAAAATTCTTTGAAGCCTTGAATTGAAGAAAGGAAGGTTTCCTTTCAAAATGAAACCCTCAGAAGGAAGAAGATTGGAAGCATTTTCAAGAGAAAGGATTGGAATTATTATTGTACATATACTAGTCCTCCAGAAGTCATTTCGGCATTGTTGCTGTCAATTTCAAAGGAATCAAGAATCCAAAGTTTGTTTGCGAGCTTTCAAAGTGTCAATCTCTTAGAAAAAAAAACTTAGAAAGGAATCTTTTAGTTCAAAGAAAAGTAAAAGCTCTTTAACGCTACTTATACCACTACAATGATAATACTCTTTGGATTTCTTTTCCTGACTTCCACTACTACTAGTATAAGTCTGATTGACAGGAGCAGTGTCAAAATCATAAGTGGGAATGATACGTTTACTTTGAATCTTTTATGCTTCATTTTACAACTGGAGTGATTCAGAAATAACCTTGACTTGACACCTCTTCCAAATCCAAGCGTTTGATTCATAATTTTCACCTGGGTATTTTTTTTACATTCATTTTCAACCCTTTACAAGGATTGATAATAGGTGAGGTCGTCGACGTCTGTTGCTCATACAATTTCATAGCATTTGTGGTGACAGAATTCATCTAACCTGCTGCTTTTTTCTGATTCATCATCACAATTTGCAACATCAATAATTACTGAGCTGGATCAATTCTCAAAATTTAACGCTTCGTAACATCAAAATTGAACCTTGTCATAATTTCATAATCGGAGTTTTTTGGCATTAAAGTGACTTAAACTTCATATAAAATTATCAAATCAAACAATCTGTCTAATCTGGATTTTCAGGTTTCCTTATAAAAATTTCACCTGTCTCAATGACTAAAGGTGAGAAAAAGAACAAAAGAGGTGGAATTTTGCACAAAGGGAATTTTAAGAGCTGTGCTTTTTGTGGTAGGATGATTGGCATGGGAGAGGCGTTTTTGTGGTGTCAGACGGATGGATGGATAGAATGAAACTGATGATGGAGTCTTTGCACAAAATGAAGTCAGACACCCTTTGCGTGTGCGAAAATAATGTCAGAAGCTGGAATGAAGTGAAGTTGTTCGAGAGTTAAATACCGGGGTTCCTGTTTTTGCATATTTCCACAGCAGTAATTAAAATGGACCTTAATTTAGGTCAATTAAAGAGTGTGTTTAATACTTTGAGTCAACACTGAATCATGAACCATGATCCAGATGCGAGCTGTCAAAAATGTCCCTGGAAGCATTTCCTTAATTATGTAGGCAGCATTTTTTCTATTATTTATTTACCCCTTTCAATATTTCCTTTCTGAGAAAATTTTAAAACTGTCTCTCTTTTATTCTTATGCGAAGGTGGAGCTGTCAACTTTTTCGGTGAGTGAAGATTTCTTTGTAATTAAAATGCGGCTGGTTTAATCCTTAACCCACAAAACCGCAGCTTAATAAGCTAAAAGTCAGGAATCAGTTATGGAACAATAAGGAGCTTTCTTTCATCCCTTCATCATCCCTCTACGTCTATACCCTCTCAGATATTTTTGACATGAAACCACACACACACATGAAAAAAGGTCATACCTTTTTTGTCAATAATAACGGCGAATAAGTAGGCTATTCGAATATATGAATCCATACCTAATTCTTCCTTATAAACAACCACCCATTCACCCTTACAATCAAGTAAGCAAATTCGAAAATTTTCACAAAAGACCAAAATAATTTTGACAAGTTTAATTTATTAATGACATGATATAATTCAAACAGAAATAATTTTTTTTTAAATTCTCGTTCAATTTTCTCAACAGAAATTCTTAGAATTTAATTAAATTAATCTTCCAATTCTTCATCTGCTTCATTTTCATCTCCGTCTGCTTCTTTGAGTTTCTGTTGTTTTTCAATCCAAACTTTAAGACAATGAATAGCTTCATTGATAAGTGTTGAAACAGCTTTATCATGACTTGGAACAATTAATTTTTCAGCCAATTCAAAATTTTTAAGTGCAGAATCAAGGTGATTATTTTTAACTGGAGAAAGTAAAAAAAACACATCGTCATTAAGTGGTGAAAGTAACAAAAGCGAAAGTTCTTACTGTCACATTGTGCTAGCATAATTCGAGCATTTGCCATCCATACGCTATCTTCAATTTTTTCAGCTTCATCCAAAGATTGATGAGCAAAATATCTTATTCAAAGAAAGAAAAAAAATGAATAAAAAATTAATTTTCAATTCAGTTGATTTTTTTCTTCTAAAATCCTTACTTTCCCATATCCGTTCGTCCAAGTGCTAAATAACAGCGTCCAATTTCATGAAAACCATAAGCACGTTCCAAAGGTGTTTTAATAAGTGCTAGTCTACTTTCCCAAATTTCACTTGCCTCTGTAAAACATTTCTTGAAAGCAAAACATTTTCCAAGATAATCCAATGAACGTGAAATCTCATTTGGCATTTTACTAAAATAATTTTTACAAAATTTATTTTTAATCTTTCAAATTTTTTTTGAATTTTCCTAAACTTACTTAGCTGTTGCAATTTCATTTTCAACTTGAAATGCAGTTACTGCTGCATCGTATTTTTTCAAATTCATAAGTGCATGACCCTTGTAATGATAAATTTGACACATAAACTCAGCTTTTCTAGGAAGGATAATCTTTGGAACTTTATTGATCTGTCGTAGCGCTCGTTCACATTCCAATTTAGAGTCTTCATAACGTCCAATTTCAAGAGCTGAAATTAACCAATCAGAATTAAGATTTTGACAATAATGTAGATAGAAAAATTTACCATGTTGAATAAGACTTAAATTTTTAAGGACAGCTCCAGTAGCTGCATCTGATTTAATTCTTCGATTCTGCTCTTGACGAATCCGTTCCTGCTCTTCATATTGAAGGACCATGTTATTATTGAAGTTCAAACCGTACTTCCGACTGTACATTGGATTCTGAGCACGCCAAAATTCTTCCCGAATTTTCAAAAATCCAAGTGCTTCAGTAGCATTTCGACGCAAAGCTACACCGGATCCATGTTCACTTTGAATGTCAGGGCGATGCATAAATTTAGTCAAATATTGCTGGTCAGGAAACATTAAACCAAGGACTTCACGTGCAACCCAACCGGATCGAGCCTTTGATGGTGGTTTTAGAAGATTATGATTCAATTCATCTATGGTCCCCGGTCGAACACAGCAATGTTCTTTCTTTGCTAAAATTTTTACAATTTATATGTTAGAAATTTACAAATATTAAAATAAATTATGAAAATAAACCATTTCTAAGATATTCAAATTCTTCAACCAATGGGATGATATCAAAGAAATCTTCAATTTGAGTTGCAGATTTGTCACCAATTGCTCGTTGAATTGCTTCTACACATTTCTGTACTCCGATACGAAATCCTTCCATATCACGACGCAAGCGAACACCAATATGGAAAGCAATGAGGGCTTTTTCAAAGCTGGCAAGGCTAAAGAGAGCTTCAGCAAATTGATAGAGTCCAATAATAAAGGGAGCCTCCGGATCGAATGAAGCTTCGGCATCTTGAAGGGCTGCTCTTCCGTCACCTAGTTTGAGGTAGCATTGACTTCGAGCAACCAAGGCACCTTTGTGTTTTGGATTCAATTCAATTGCCTAGTAATTTTTAAAATGTTTGATAAATAATAAAATGATTATTTGGTTATTCATCATGCTTACACGATCATAACAAAAGAGAGCTTTTCGATAGCGTCCAGCTCGAAAATGCATGAAGCCTTCATCCATATACGAAGTGAAAGTAGACTGTGGAGTTGGACAGTGATAAGAAGAGCGACGGGACTTTTTTCCAAGTGCGGGGAACATCTTGTCACCTTATTACAAAACAATTGAATATTTTAGTTTGTTTACATTTCTTATTGGAATTGGAAATTAGAATTAGAAAAACCATATCCATGTACCTGTTTTATGACCCTTAATTACTTCTTCTTGTGAAATAAAAATACAAAAAATGGATTTAGAGTAATGCAAAAATGAACTGATTTGATTTTACAAAAAGTTACTAATTGACCTACCTAAAGTTAAAACTAACGAGATTAATGTTTTAGAAAAAAAATTCAATGAGTGCTTTTACTCAAACTCGATGTTGATTTTCAGTGTCATGTGAACAATTTTGAATAATATTTATTTAATAAATAGTGGATTAAAACTAGATTTTCCTACACTTTTGTTTCTATCTCCGTTTTTTGAAAGATTTTGTAGTGTTACACTACACTCTGAATTTGTTTAAAAAAAAATATCTCTGGTTTATCTTATTTTAGGTCAGCCGAGTTAGATATTGATTGTTGAAAAATCACTATCATTTCTTAAAGACGCAAAATCTAAATTAATAGGATTTGTAATATAAAGATGTTGTATGTCAGATTAAAAAGTTGGATTTTGTATTAAATTGAATTTAGAAGATGATATTATGGTAATTGAGATTTTCTTTTCTTAGGATTTCTGGGAGGTCCTTCTTTTATCCCTGCCTTCTGCATATGACAGAGTGGTGCTTACGAAGTGTCAAAATTTATATTATGCAAAAGTGGAAAAGAATAAAAGGCGGATTGTGTATTAAAATACACGTCATGATATTTAGTATTATTGTATGATAAACTTTCATTTTCATTATTTAAAGTTAAAATATTATGACACGAGTATTAACTTCATTGAAGTTAATTATTCAAATTATAATCCGTTTTTTTTTTGCATACTTAAAAATTAAATGATCGTATCGTTATATTCGTAGTCACTTTTCGCATTCGCTCTCTTGTAAAATTTCTTCCTAGAGAGAGAGAGAGAGTATAAGAATGATGATGATGAATCTGATAGCGTGAATTATTAAAACAAAATTCTTGAGATGATGAAGATGAAAAAGACGGGAAAGATTTTAAGATTTAACCTGCAGGAGTCAAATGACTAAAATCAGGAAGGAAGGCTTTGCCTGTGCTTTTTAACTTTAATATTTATTGCTTATTATTATCCAACAGAAAGATAATAGAAGAGAAAGGCAGCTTCTTTTCTTCATCATGGTGTCTCTATCTCTAAAGATTGAAAGATTTTAAAACATTTGCGTGTTTACTTTTAAGACAACCAAAGGAGACCTGATGCTGTGGTTATCAAATACAGAGTCATTGTCAGATTTTTAGATTTTAATCGGCGATTGATAGAACAACAGTGTACAATTTATATCCTGCTTCGTCATTTTCAATCGATGATTTTCACTGTTCAAATACGACTCTTAGCAATAGAAAATTGACCTATAATTTGCAGAAATTCATTCATAATCCGAATTTTTAAAAAACAAAGTTTAAAGTTTATAAGGCAAAATTTTTGCGTTTTTAGTTCAAGATGCTAATAATCAAGAATTGACTTCTGCCAATTGCTTTCAAACCGTACGCAAGTTTTGTAAATTTTAACTAAATTTTCAATCCATTAAACATTAGTTCATGTGGTTTTGGCTTAAATAGAAATTTTCAGGTTAGAAAAATCGTTGAAGCCCTTGACAACGTCATGGTCGTCGACACACTGGAATTCATTCCAAATGTCATGAATGTCTCATCTAAGTGTCCACATTCGTTTTTTAAGTTCCTGGACCCTTGAAGACCCTCCGGTCCGGAGGGTCTCTCTCATTTCCTTTAACTTTTGTATAGTCACCGTCTTTATAAATAATTCCAAGTCACTCTGCCAAGATTTTCCCGTCCTTTCCACCATCACCACCACCGGCAATCATAGTGACACTTTGACAATGACATTTGACGTTTGACAGGGGGAAGAGGCTCTGTAATTACTTTTTTTATTATATATTTCCAAAGACAAAGTAAATTCTTTCACCACTTAACTAACTACTATCCTTCTTCCACTCACTCTCGTATCCACTTGAGGTAAAAATTCCTTCCAGCATCATTCATGATTTATCCCACCCCTTTCCTTTAATAAAACAAAATACAATTTAGCAATCAAATACACACAAAGTGGCATGTGCATTTGATTTATTCATCAAAAGCTAAACTCAATCTGATAAATTTTTAAATCCATGACTTCACTCTTCAGTGTCAGTGTCACATTGGATGAATCCAATGCGGGTAGTAAACATGATACGGGTGGACGGTTGGATTATTTAACTATCCACAGAGTAAACAATTTAACTCAACCACCTTTTGTATTAAATGAAGGATTCAGAAAATTCAGGTCATTTTTCACTTCTAAAGAATGAAAAATGACAAAAGTTACATAATATAGTTTATTGTCAATTCTTAGAGGAATTTGTGCCCTCAAGACGGCAGGGTGTCCATTTCGACTCCACAGTCTCCCCTCAACAATAATTTTAAACTTCATTATGAATCCTATGAAATTTGAACCCATTGTTGAAGAAAATACGTAAACTTCTCCAGTTGGAATTTGTTGACCTCTTTGGAAGCAACAGGGTTTCAGATTTCATTACATCTTTCATTGTTTGTAATTTCATTGTCTCTTGTTCTTGTTCACTTAACTTAATTGGACAAAAAAAAATTCAAAGAGACAATAATTATTATCAACCATTGGTCGGTCACATACTTAAGAAGAGGACGCACCTTCAAGCAAACAACATTCATTAAAATAAAACACTCGATTATAAAACCATATGTCAGTTTATCCATGAACCAATGAGCGATGAGCATTCTAAGTCCTCCACCTGGTGAATGAGGAAAGGATAAGCTTTTAGATTGCAAAATTGAAATCTTTTCAAGTTGAATGCTCAGAAATGACGAGGTGTAAAAGGAAAATTGGGATCTATTGAAAACCGATTATCAGCCAATCAGGAGACGCTAAGTTCGTCATTAGCGGTTAATCCTAGTATACTCGCTTTTGTTCGGTAGATTGTTCCTTTTTCACCTCAAATCCTTACTGTAAGATTAAGAAGAAAGCCTGTCCCTTTCTTGTATGGATTCTTGAACTGAAATAATGGAAAAACATCCCTTCGTTTATGGATTAGAGCTAAAAACCGATAATCGGAAGGAGCTTTTAAGATTCTTAAGAATTCCTAAGGGGCTTAACCAAGATTGAAACAAAAGGTCCCTTACCTGTCGTTTTGTTCTGCGGTATGTATACAAAACCGCCAGGGACTACTAAAAGGGGTGGACATCTTACATATATTTTCCGTGTGGACCTAAAGGCTCTTTAGTGGGTTTAATTATTGTCTTTTTCTTGATGATGGCCATGTTAACTCTATCGTTCTCAACATACCACCAAGGCTGAATTTAAGTTAACTGGACCACCATGTCGAGTTCATATTTCCTTGAAGCAGTTACCAATTATCTCCTATCGTCAATAAGTTAGAAAACGGTTATTACTTCATCCAGAGTAAGTAGGAAAAATGATGATGGGTCTATTTACACAAACAAGCGGAAGACGAATATTTCTGTCCTAGTCTGGGCCTGGAGGAGGTTGGAGGGTTGATCTCAATTATTGAGTTCAAATGTTTAGGAAATGGGATAATCGCCATCATTAAATTAATACATTCGATTCCATTTCTGCAGGCAAGGATTGTATGATGATGGGGATCCAGTGGATGCTCCTGTGAATTTTTTAAAGTTACAAATCCAAATAACCTCTCATCTACGTTCTAATTTTCTCAGAAATGATATAATGCCTTTTTCATCATCTTTTGCTAACAAGAGGAAGAAGAAGACATGAGTGAGTGACTTGGGCTGTCATTCATAAAAACACAAACATCTGCTTCGTTGTTTCTTTACCTTGATTCTTATTAATTAAACTGGTTTTCTGGAAATATTGTTTTGATTATGCTCAACAAGCGTGTTATAGTCGCTGGATTTTGGGAGGTTATGAATAACAAATAACGTAACATGACAAAAGAAAACGATAAAGAAAAAATATATTTATAAAGTAGTTTTTAAAGATTTTTTTTTTTAAATCATTTTTACGGCTATAATTTTCTTACAGAATTGAAATTTAACTTTAACAATTCATCAATGAATGAAAGATTTATAAATGGATTTCTCTTTATTTAATTGATGAAAGTTTTTATGAATAAAATAAAAGTTTGGATGAAATTAATGTATGAATACAAAAAAATTAATGAATGAAATTTTACAGCTGCTGTTAGTGCGCATGCTTACGCATTTACTACTTTTACGACAGACAAATTGTCTGAGGGGATTCCCTTTGTTTATTAAAAGCGGTTGTAAAATTAGTTAAGTTTATAAACGACAGATGACACTTTTAAGCCATGTCAACAAAAACACTCTTCACTTTTAAAATGTTTCAAGTGGCGTTGATGTCATACAAATAAAAAAGTTAAAAAATAGAAAAGTGTCAACGCCAATTAACTAAATTTTATATCACTTTAATAACTAAATCATTTTGAGATAAATTAGTTTCCATTTGCAGGTCTCGATAACTAAATCAATATTTAATAATATAGTTTTTTTGTGCTTTCCAGGTTCTTGTATTTACATTTTCGATTTTCATTATCTGAAAAATGAAGAAACTTATTCGTAAAATTTATAGGAGCGATATGAAAGCAACAACAACTTGACATGAATTTATTTTTAGGCTGGTGTATGGTGGTATGCTACGACTTCACTTTTTGTTTCTTTTGTGTTATTTATTTTAAAGAAGAGAAGAAAAAGTAATATTGCCTCTAGAAATTTTTCCCTTAAATTAAAAGATTTTAATCCAATGTTTTAATTATAAATCTACTGAAATTTCATAAGGGTTAAGTGACAGGTTGAAGAAAGGAAAGGTGAAGAGAGATGAAGAATGAAGGAGTGTAGTGACATGACAGGCTCCTCTGCTGCTGCTGTTGCATTTGGTTACAAAATCCACATTACCTTCAATTATAAAATCCAACATAAGAAAAATAATAAGAATAAGTTCTGCTTCTGTAATGCTCTGTTTATTTAAATCAAACCATAAATAGATGACAACGCATTTTAATTTTATTAATAACTTTAAAATCTTCTCCGCTTTTCTCCTGTTCATTCAAAAGCGACCAGGATGAAGAAAACGAAGATTACCATCTTATGATGAAAACAAATAGCTAGAAAAAAAGAAGCCTACTTTCTCATCTTTGTGTAAGAAGATGCATTTAATCATCAAATCAGATAAGAAATTTCATTTGTTTTGTGTGATAGCAGCAGAGAAAAGGAAACCACTGCTGTACAGCCCGCCCATTTCAACAATGTCAGAAATTTTCCCTTCCTTTTCATCAAACTTGAAAATCTTCTTAAGAAAATTAACCTTCGTGTGATGCGATGAGAGATTCTTTAAATTGTAGTTACATTGTAAAAGTTCTATTATTACATTTTTACAAACCAAAGGAAGGGAAATGGTGGCTTCTTCATGGTTTTGAAGAAAAAGAAGCTTATCTATTGAGAATCAATTTCTCTGATGTGTACAAATGAGTCTCGTTGTGTGGATGTCACTGAGCATTTGTTAGTGCTTTTGAATTGACGTTAGAGTCATTATAGAGGACAATATTTCATAATAATATGACGACAGTAGAGGATTAATTGGCAATTGATGATGATAATGGAGATCTTTGACAGGTCATCAGAGTTTGTCGAGACTTGAATAAAGATTAACTAATTCTATTTAAGCAAATATTCCATAATTTATTATCAGGACAGAAAAAGAGAAAGTTATGAATATTTTTTTCTTAATTTTTTAAAAATTATTCCTTGCGAAGAGAATGCGGAACTTGTGCAGGACCTAACTTTGATTAGCTTGAGTAACAAAATCGTTTTTAACAATTGTTTGAATGGTATTGGAGAATATCACAAACTTTGATTTATTTACGATAAAAATGTTGATGTAGCATTTGAATTTTCTCAATTCTCTGAAGAATATAAGAACAGATTCCATAAATCTGTGTCATGTTCTTTTAAATTATCTCGCTTTTGTTTCAATTTGTAAACACAAGTAAAGTAGATCCATATTTTGAATTTGGGTGGAGACAGAATTCCAGTGTATATCACTGATTGCATTACATTTATAACAAAGTGATCTCTAAAGATTAGAAGAAAACAATACAAGGTGGAGTAGTAGTGATATTCTTATGTGTGACCTGTGGCTAGGCTAAGCTAAAGAAAGTTTAGATTTATGGAATGAAACTTGACTTCTTAAACTGACACCACGGGGTGTCCAATATTTTGTTATTCAGGAAAAAACAAGACAATAGAATAAGATGAGATCATAATCGCTTAAATATATTATCAGCTCTTCTTCCAGTTTTTTTCTTCTTGGTGAAGTGGACACTAATTCCTCCATTTCTCTTCCTTTTGTCTCCTCTGCCCAAAAATCCACATGATACCAAACATGACAAGAAGACACTCAACAATTAGCCAAATGTCATTCACCTACGCCTATCATCTAAGAAGTATTTACATTTAACTTTCATCTTGTCATAAAAACAACCTATCTTTCTTAATAATCATCTTCATACATTCACTTTTATGCTTAAGAGGCACAAACTGTGACAAAGGCTGTGGGAATAATCATAAAGACAAAGATATTAAAAATATTATTTATAGACACTCAAGATCAAAGATCTTATTGCAAAATCATTACTTGTCAATTACTTGTCTATGACAGCTTAATATCTCTTCAATCGTCAATTTTCAATTTACTTTGTGTGTCAACACAGTCATCAAAAGAAACGAACGATTCATAGGAATAGATGAGTTCGTATTTCAATTTTTGCAATAAAGGGTGCTTTGCAAAAACAACAAGGAAAGAAGACTTAAAGTTAATTTCGTTTGTTCAAGTATATACACTTGAGATTAAGAATAATAAAAATCCACATGACGCAATGAACTTTTTAAGTGTAGGAGAGACTTAAGAATATTAATTTCATCTTAAACCAAGCGTAGGGAGTCATTAAAAACGTAGTTATTTTTTAGACGTACTCATTATTACATCCAAGGAATAATATGAATCCTCTCTCTTTTTTTAACATTTAATCCTCTTGGAATCTTGGCTCATAATCATAATTTTGTAAATACAGGGGAGGAGATTCCCTGGAGTGAGAAACATTTTCTCCATAAAGTACCACCACCATGGACATAGAAGAAGAGAGCGGTAGAAAATGTCCTTCCAGTCACAATTATTGTGTCCATGGACTTAGTTTCGGTGTCTATCCCACTCGTCACAGCATGCAAAGATCCACTCAGTTTTAGGGTTGGGACGGGGAAGTACTAATCATAAACATGAAGGGTTGGAAAGTGGACAACTTGAGGAGGGGGTGGCTCATATTTGTCGCAACAGTAGGTTGAGCATAATTTGTAGAAGAAAATCAAGATTTGTTTCTTTAATTCCAACAACAGCAGCAGTATACCGGTACCGGTATATCGAAATTTTAACTTTCTTATCTGATCTTCAACGGGTTTCTTCTGATCCTTACAGGATCTCTTTTTCATAAAACGGACAATCGAATTTTGACAATAGTGTACAGAAGATTTATGATTGGACAATCAATGAAACATGCAGAGAGAAAATTGTTTTTAAAAAATGTTGCTTCTAAAACATCAATTAGAATTTTTTCAAAGTATTGCTTCGTTTTACTTGATTTTGTTTTCTAGTTTTCTTACTTAGAAATCTTCCATTCCTAAGAAAGTCACCACCATCACCTTCCTACGCTTAAAAATATCCCACTATCAGAATTTCCATTGAAGCGTAGTCTGTCAATTAGAATTTCCAATTCCAGGTTGACACTGATTAGATCATTTGTCAACTAAATGAGACGTGGAAAAGAAGACGACGTCAGGTGGGGTTGTGGTGGAAGATGTGACTGAGCAGAATTTCATCTCATAAAGATATGCCTAATGGCCCTCTGTCATGTAATCCAGTTTCAGGACATAAAACTTCGTACCTCAAAAAAACAACGCCCAAAATATCCTTACAGTGGACAGGGCAGGACATACTGCGCTGGAGTAAAAGGACAGAGTATTTAATTTAATGAAGTGGACTTGGTCTTGTTTGGAGTGACGAAGGGTGGACTGATACTCTTTAATTAAAATCCTATAAATTAGAAAATGAAGGAGCTAAAAATCTTGATCAATGCCTAAACTTAGTTTTGGAATGAGAGCACGCATGAAACAAACACCCAAAAGACAGATTTATGAGACGGCTTCCAGTTTCTAAGTAATGACATAACACAAAAGAACATGCTGACCTGGACATCTTCTTCACTTCGTCGAACTCTCATGAAAGGAATCAAAGTTTTGTGGAATAGAAGTTCATTTTGTAGCTGTAAAAGAATAGAAAAAGAATCTGGGACAGAATTTATTACGAAAATAAAACTTAAAAGAGAAACAAAGAAAGAATCATTCACCAACCAAATGCTACCCTTATTTTTGCTTCAATCTTCCCTTTCTTCAAATCAATGGATGTTATTTTTCAGCAGAGCTACATTTATGGTCATGATGGGATGATCATTTTCGTAGAACTGACCTCCATGAAATGAAAAAATGCAGAGCAAACAACAAGTCGACCGCAATTTGCAAGAAGGCTTTACAACCAATAAATAATTCAAACAGTTAAATTTCTCTTGTCGTAAAATTCGAATTACATTGTCAGTGTCACCATTATTGATATAAAGTTAGTGTCGCATTGGGTGAGGTCGTGGTAAAGGACCGGTCAATTTATGATTACTGGGGGTGGTTGTTTGTCAATTTATGATGCAGTTCATTCATATTGAACTTTGTCCACCAATTCCAAGTTTGGATAATAAATTGAGAAGTGCTTTGGTTAATAAACTTAAGAATGCGGATTTTGCATCTGTGAAAATGCCAAAGATTAAAAATTTAATAATTTCTAAATTACAATTGTAATTTTTAAAAGTTTTGAAGCAGCTTTTTACCATTATCAATCACTATTATTGCGTGGATTTTTATAATGAAACTTATCAATTTATCTCGTAAACAAGAAGAACAAGGTGACATTGAAGAATTGGTACGATTTGTGAAAGGGATTTTGTTGAAGGATAAAGTTTTTGGGAGAAAGTATAATGATAAGACTGGGTTGGGTAGAAAGAAGGGAAAGGAAATAGATGAGATTTCCCATCATGAAAATAATCCCTAATCCTTTGATCTCACGCGAAACCTAAATTTCGACTTGTCTTTAGTAGAGAGATGTTACCTTTAATTAATTACTTGGATGAGT
>JAQGCN010000644.1:0-17060 GCA_034699725.1 Friesea truncata | reverse complement strand
AAAAATTGTAAAATTGTAAAGTTTTCTTTTACAATTTGTAAAATTGTGAAATTGTAACCTTTTGTGGAACGAGCCCCTGGCAGGCTCACTTAGAATTTATCAATAATTAGTTTCATATAATTTCTATTTATAATTTGTTTAAATTTAAGGATCAAATAATTACGAATTGTTATTAAATAGGACGGCAATGTATTTTGAAATATAAATGGCCGCCCGTATACTTCTTATAAGCAAAGGCCGCCGTATACAAAAGGTAAGGTGGCTTTTGTAATTTTAAATATGAAAAGGCCGATTTTTTAGATTAGAAAATGCGTGTTATTATTAGGCAATTGTTTTGAGCGCGAAAACAAATATTCAGCTGATTCATAACCATCTGTTCTTAAGATTGTTTTTAATTTGTTCTCCTTCATATTTTGCTAACGAAATATTTTTCCTATTGACAATATAAACATCGAAATGGCCAGCGGGCCAGACCACGCGAAGTCCTACGTGTTATTGACAACACCGGGAACTTCATCCAAGAGAAGATTTGTGGCCCTCAAAGACCTGACAAATGTCAAGAAGGTTAGAATCAGGTTTAGAGAAGAAGATGGACCTTCTCAAGAGATTTATCGGTTGGGCTATACCTAAGCGGGGCAGATAGAATTCTTCTAAGTTTTTCAAAAAAATTTTTTTGCGGATTTCAGTCTAAAAATCCGATTCATGTCATTTAAAGTCGATTTTGAAAAATTTTTGAAAAAAAAAATTTTTTTGGAAAAAATTTCGAAGTTTTTCAAAAAGTACTTTGAAAAATTTCACAAATTTTTTTTTTCGTTTCCTCATAAGCGACAAAATGATCTCTATAAAAGTTGTTCAGAATTGTATTTTGAACAACTTTTTCCTCTGCCGTTTTGACATATGGTCCCATATTGTGTGATTAATTCACCTGTTAGGTAAAAACGGGCAAACCTAACATGTAGATTAATCCCACAATGTGGGATCACAGAAGAAAATGTTACAGGAAAAAGTTGTTCAAAATACAATTCTGAACAACTTTTGTTTACGTAATTTTGTCGCCTAAGAGGAAACAAAAAAAATTTTGAAAAAAAAACTTCGAAATTTTTTCCAAAAAAATTTTTTTTTTCAAAAATTTTTCAAAATCGACTTTAAATGACATGAATCGGATTTTTAGACTGAAATCCGCAAAAAAATTTTTTTGAAAAACTTAGAAGAATTCTATCTGCCCCGCTTAGGTATAGCCCAACCGATTTATCTTTACGAAGAAGAAATGGTAAAGAACTCAATTGAATTATTACTTTGCACATTATTTTAAAGAGGTGTTTGTCATTTTTTAGTATATAAAACCTACAATCGAAAAATCTGACACCTTTAGAATTCATACTACGCCTTCAACAACACCGGATTGGTCTAATTCTTCGAAAATGCTAAAAAGAAATGTACACAAGAAGCAAACTGGTAAATCATCACTTAACCTTATTCTTATATAGGTTACAATTACATGTATTAATCTACAGTTATGCTCTGTAATTTGTATTAAACAGGAGGACGTGAGAAATCTCTTCGTGAGGTTTTTATGCCTACCATAGGAAAGACATGGGACGAAGATTTTCAAGATGAAGAGTTTAATCAATTACGACATTGGGTAGAGAATGGCGGTACACGAGGTCGTCAAATAATTCAAGAAAAACGTTCAACAACAAAAACAGTCAATGGAATGAAGCAAGTAGTGAAAGGAACCCCTGCTTTAAGAGTTGTACTGCGCGATGGACTACTCTGCTTCGAAAGAACCGGAGATCGTCAGCGCTTTTATGATGTCATTTGTAGCCACCCTGGTAAATAATCTTTCATTAACTCAAACACAAAATAAAATTATACCAATTGTAAATCTGCAGGGTGCTTTTCGACGCACTACACATCTTATGAAAGTGCAAAATGCTGTCAACATTTTGGTCCTTCTCGTTATGGAGTGGTACAATTGTCACATGAAGATGAAGATAAAGAAGAAATCAACATATTCATCATAACCTTTACTTTCTCTTACGAAGAAGATGCTGATGAAGACAAAAAAGATCTACGTCTGAGGCAAGCAGTCACAAGGGCTTTGAACTCAAGTGCGTGTACTGGAGAATGGGAAAAAGCATGGCTTATCAAGCTTTATTGCAAGTAAGTTTAATAAAAATTAAAAACATTTCATAATTAATTACACATATAATCAAATCACTAATATTCTTTCTAATATTGTTAGACATCCCTTCTATTCGCCAAATGTAATGGAATTTTAATCGAAGACAAACCATTCAACATACTCAACCGCTCGATTAATTTAGCCTTCAAAAACGAGGAGCAAATGGTTGAGTTTCTCAGTACAACTTACAACACCGATCTCACTTGTGAAGAAACTGAGTATTTAGAATTGGATGACAACCTAGGACGACGGGCCCGCGGAAATGATGATAAGCCTAACCCAGGAGAAATCGGAATCTATTGGGAAACAGATGTAAATGTGGGTTATACAGGAATTAAAAAAACTACTGGTTCTGGAGGAGTAGTATCCCAAAAGCATGGATGTTCAACTGTAAGAATTTATGAAAAATCTCAAGGCGATGCATATCATCTAACAAGATCTCTATTCATCATTGACAACGAAGTTCGAGGTCCAACTACAGAACAAATAGTTAACTTTGGCAATTATTTGGGGCACCTGTTTAAGTTTGACAACCCAATAACTGATGAAAATTATCTTTGCATAAATAAGGAGGTGGAAACAGACAGTGTAATTAGTTCCTGGACACTTGTGGTGAACTTGGTTCAACATACATTTGGTAAAAAAGTTGAGTTAAAAAGTCTTTAAAACTACTGTTAGTATTTCAACATCAGGCCAAACCTTTAAAGTACCAAGAATTGCTTCCAGAACACCATAAAAAATTATTGTAATTAAGGAAATTTCTTAGGTAATTATTTAACTTATTCTTAAAAATTCATTTTACTAAATAAAAACGAAATTAATTTTTTGCCTTAACTTAAATATTTAGTTCTCTCGTTTTTGGAATAAATCCAAGAGGAGGAAAATAATAATTCAATTATAAGAATTTAGTCTTTGCTTTTACTTTCTCAGAAAAACGTCCGAAGCAAGCAATAAAGGAATAGTTGAAAGCAAGTGTCTCAGTTCTTTTATGCCGTGTCTGTCTGCCTAACCATACTACAAGGCTGATAATACTGGATGGGGACCTCCCTTGTTCATTTGCTTAATTCATTTTGAAAATTCTTAGAAATGAATAATCCTTTTCCTTGCGTGTATCGTTGCTTTTTCTTTTTTCATCTCTAAAAAAGTAGGAAAGACTTCCGGAGAAAAGTAAGAGGGAAATACTCGTGGGATTCTCCTTGTTAGGCTAACCCAACCTCGCTCGAGAAAATCTCTCACTCGGTTGGGTGACATTCACTCACTTTTCCATGCCAAAAATTTTTACATGTAAAGAGATTGGCACTCTTCATCAGATGAAGAGTGAGACGAGCGCCCTCACAGTCATTCTATAACTAAATCCAAACAAACTAAACTTTTTTTCCGCGCGATGTTTGTTTACGGTCTATCTCTTTACATGGTGAATTTTTTAACCCATAATCAAAGGGAAAGTCACCCAACTGTATGAGAGAGTTTCTCTCGAAGGAAGTTGGGTATCCTAACAAGGATTCTCCTTTCTCTTTTTCTTTATATAAAAAAAACGTCGAGTTCGTCTTATAATTCGCTTAGGATCTTTTATCTTTAATCTTTTACCTTCTTAAAGATAATGTGGATAGGATACCGTGGGAAATTTCCAATCCAAATTAATTCCATACAATCGGTATGTATCCTCTTATTCCAATTTGCTACAATACACAAGTTTAGCAATTGTTTCATAAAAAACTATTCAAATCTAATAAATAAACTTAATAACAAAACATTATCAATGATGTGATTTTGCTTCATTTTCACGATGAGAAATCTATATTCATAAAATTGATATTAAAATCTTTAAATCTTACTTATCGTTACAACTTTATAAGAAATTGAGATTTAAGGATAATTCAGAGCAATTATACGAATCCATCCAAAGCGTCAAAAATTTGGGTGTTTCGGTATAATGAAAATTTTGATTATGTCATTCATAAATAAATACAAACAAAAAGTAATGAAAAATTGCAAAAAATGTCGGGCCCAGCCGGGAATCGAACCCGGGGCCACTCGCACCCAAAGCGAGTATTATACCACTAAACCACTGGGCCTTGCTTGTATTTTGTGTTTTGAAAGTCATTCTGTATCGTCGTGCTTAATTTTTCTTAATATTCTTTAAACTTTATTCAAGAAAAGTTCATTGTTCAACAACTTTTATTTCTTTGAAAGTGTGTCAATACATTTCATATTCAATTCATGTATTATGGGTCTAAGATTAATTGATGACAACAGGTTTTTATATCTTTATCATATTTTCTCTGTGTGTTGAAAGATTTGGCCAGTTTACCATTATATTGAATTTAATAAACATTTTTTTTGCATTCAACAATAATTTTATTAATATTTAATTCCCTGGATGAACAACGAGTTAAAATTTGGGAAGCTCATTAGAAAAATACGACTAGACTTATTGAGTAATTTAATAATAATTAAAGTAATCTTTACAAACGATTTAATAATTATTGTTATCTGACTTTCTTCTTAATTAAAATCCTAGGTATTTATTTGCACCCCAAGGAATGTAGTTCTAAATAAGTCGATTGCTTGGTTATCTTCTTGATAGTTTTTAATTAAGCTCTTGACATTTGATACATTCTTCCATCTTTTCACTAAAATCTTCAATTTGGATTGTAACTTCAGAGAATCCATATTTGGATTTAAGGCGTTGAGAAGATTTTTTAAGAATTTGATTCCCATTGTATTTTGTGGTTGGGTCTGAAATCAAATAAAACGTAAATTAGATATAATATTTTATGATAAGGAATTAACAGTATCAATCTTACCAACTGCAAGATGAGCAGATAACGCCATTCGATCCATCGAAAGAGACCAAATTCGCAAATTATGAACTTTGTATACACCTCTTATTGCTAATAGTGTTTCTCTCACTTCATTAAAATCAATTCCTTTCGGAATTCCTAAAAATAAAAATTAATCAATATTTTTAAAAAAGCATTCAACTTATTTAGTAAATATTCAATCACCTTCCATAAGTACAACAACGGTATCTGTAACAATTGCATATGTCGTACCCAGAACGAGGACGGAGAAGAGGAACGTACAAATTGGATCCACGATTGACCATTCAGGCTATTAAAAAAATTGTAACATTTGTAAAAAAAAAAGATAAGAAAATTGCAAATAAATCAAATTAAACCTTAAAATAAATCACAAGAGCAGCAATAAAGACTCCAACACTTTGAAGAAAATCCCCAATGACATGAATAAAAGCTGCACGGACATTGATATTCTGCTTATGGACTTCAGCTGCAGTTGGAGCTTCACTACTTGAAGAAGACGCAGCATCATCACTATCTCTATCACCCTCTTCTACGTCCCCTGGTGGTATTTTGGCTTGGGTTGCTA
The DNA here is from genome assembly GCA_034699725.1 of Friesea truncata. Classification (NCBI taxonomy): domain Eukaryota; kingdom Metazoa; phylum Arthropoda; class Collembola; order Poduromorpha; family Neanuridae; genus Friesea; species Friesea truncata. The sequence goes on along the minus strand of JAQGCN010000644.1, from coordinate 11,485 downwards.
CTGGATGATTTGTATCATGACTATGACCATGTCCATGACTATGACTACCTCCTCCTCCATGACTATGAGCGTGCTGGTGGAGCGTGCATCCCATTCTGGAAAAGTTTCATAGGAAAAATTAACACAGTTCTTTAGAAATTATTCTGGGAGATAAAACTTTTTGGAGTCACTCAACACAATGCGACCGGAATTAAGAATATTCTTAACTTTCTCCTTGTTTTACTTTCTCTTTGGTACGGTGTTACTACTGTTAAAACTTACATGATATTAACTATGAGACCAACTCCAGACGTGATGAGCATAATTGGAGCATCAATTTCAAATTCCTTATTAACAATTCGTTGGATGGCCATATATATTAAGATTCCTGTTACAACCCAAATTAAGAGAACGGATGTAAGGGCCCCAATTACTTCTAAACAAAACAAAAAGAAAAGAAAATGTGAAAACTTTCTCTGGTGTTTCTCATTAGAAAGTAAGACTTATTTCTCCCTTTTCCTTCCTTTCTTTTATGGTTTCGTGGTGTGGTGGGGAAATAAAATAAGTTTTTTAGGCCTTTGCGACCACTTTCTACTACAAAGTCCAAAAACAGCTAAACTAGAACAGGGTTGGTGAAATTGCTTGGTTCCATTTTTAGAAACTTAATCAGATGTAATAACTCAAATTTTATGACCTTTCTGAAAGAAATTTTTGTGATTGTAAGCAGAAATGGCGATCGCCAGGAACTATTGCGCTGGGATGACATGAAACTAAAATACGTTACAGGTAATTTTATCATAAGAGTAGCATCGTTGTTATGAATTTTTACGAAGGAAATAGATTGTAATTTTCAACCCCCTACGCTATTAAGGGCAGGAATAATTGTCGCTGGAAGGAAAAGAGCTTGTAATTGAAATTCGTATTTTTACCCGCACGATGGTAGCCATAACTAAGTCTCTTCGTCGCTGGTCGCTCAGAGATGTATAGAGCAAATAAGGAGATCATAAATCCAGCAAAGTCTGTGAGTAAGTGGGCAGCGTCCGTAGCGACAGCCAAACTTCCAGCCAAGATCCCACCTTAATAAATTACGATCGTCCAAAGATTATTATAAGAATCATAAAAATGTCTCCAGAAAATTCCTAACTCGAGGTTCATGCCCTCAACGAAACGCATAAACAAAATGTCATCACAAACTTACCAACAGCTTCAACAATCATAAAAACGACACAAAGGATACTCGCTATCCATAATTTTTTCCTTGCTTTTTTATCTATAGCTCTCTGAGCCTCATCATCATGACAGTGTTCTCCGGAATCTAAAAAAGTGGATTGAATTTAAAATTTAAGCAAAAATTGAGGTCAAGGGCACTTAAAAGTATCCATGAGTCTGACAAGTGTCTCATAAAAGATTCAACCCTCGTCGTCCATTTGTCCCATTCCATGGAAGAAAAATCCATCCCGGAGGAGTGGACAGAGAAAATGTTGAGAATAGGAAATAAGAAGGGGATGGACTGGACTGTGTGTGTATTGGATCCACTTACCAGTGACAGTGATAGACATCTGCCTTGGTCTGGGTCGAATTCGTCCATTAGTAAATCCACTACTTCCATCGTTAGTTTCTCGAGTGTTGAGGCAGTGGGAACAGATGTAGGAATCGTCTGATGGACATTCACAGTAGGAAAAGGCGCTATCACTTGGATGACTTCCGTAACCTTTGTTTGACTCGCCTGTCAACCTGAACGAGAAAATAATTATGAAAAGTACTGCAGAAAGAAAAATTTCTTAAATGTTTTTAATGAATTATTTTCACTTGCTTTCACTTTTAAAATTCAAGGGTGAGGGTGAACTTTGCGTAAAACACAAAAATGCCAAATTTTTATAAAAGTGACTTACAAAGGTTGTTTTTCTGCCATATTGGAATGATGGATTCGTTTAAAATTAGAAAAACTAATCTAAAACGAGTAACCCAAGTTCAGAATATAGCTGGTTGACAGCCTGTTGGCCAGAGAGGGTGGCTTTAGATTTTATGCTTATTAAATTAATGGAACTGTATTAAATCTATCTCTGAGACTTTTCAATGTATTGTTAAGCCAAAGAAATGATATAATGATGTGGTTTGAAGTAATAATGGATATGTATGGACGATGGAAGGGATGTGGATGCGATTAGTCTGACGAAGTTAAGCTCCATGGATATAAAAGAGAGATACGCGAGTAATAGTAGTGGGCTTGGGCTACAAAAAGTATTTGATCTTCTTTTGCACTCGGAACCTCAAAATTAGGAAATGATAAAGTAAGTGTCTGCTGTAATCATCATATTTCTGTAATTCAATTCTAATATTAAAAAGAATGTGGAAGAATTTACAGAAATTGACATCTAATCCAAATAAATTGAAGTTAAAAATGTATTTCATGTCAAAGTACAATGATCATCCATCATCCATTTTCAACTTCAGTAATTTATAATTTATTCACACCACTCACTCGTATCAATAACCTTCTGAACTAAAAATACAAAAAAGGACCCAATTTCCTATCGCCACAGAAGAACAAACAATCCTTTGACCCTCAAATTTATCTGAACTGCACTGCAACATGACCGTTGCTCAAAGTTCAAGGGATATTTTTATATTTTGCCAGATGGCTTGCTATAGCATGTTAGACTGGTCGTTATGTTAATCCAGAACAATTTAATGGAAATAAGGTTACTATAATAGGATTTAAGTTTATCTTTCTAGGTGATTCGTGCAATGGAATAAACCCAAGGGATGACGATTGAAAATGAAGGCTATGCTGTTGTTGTGGTGGTGTATCAACAGATTTTGCATTGAGCTCTAAAATTCGTACCGTCTGCAGAAGTAAAGGTGATGTTTGCAAAATAAATTGTTAAAGAAGGTCAATCCACTTCACCTTGATTTATTATAAAATATTAGAACCAAATCCATTGATGTATAAAAAAGTAACCCCTAACTTTCATTTTACAAAGGAAAGAAGGGATAAAAGAGAAAGAAGAATTTTTTTCTACTTTCTCCTTAATGAAAAATGAAAGCAGCTTTTGATGAAATCTAAAAAATCCCTCAAGCTCAGAGCTCTCTTCAAAATGAATTGTCGCATTGCAGTTTTCATTTCAACAAATAAATTTTACAATTCCGATTACGCAGTATCCAATCTACACGTATTGAATTCTGCGTAATGAGATTAAACAAAATTAAAGATAACGCAAATTGATTGGCAATATTATTGTTGTGGTGGTGTGTGGCTATAGCTATCTTATCGTGGCTTTGTATTTAAATCCAAAGTCAGAAGATGATTCTTTCTACTCGTAACAAATTAATAAAAGCTATAATTAATTATTAGTTGGGGAAAAGCCTTATACTTACATGTTGAGACTGAGAGGCATCGCTAATTTTGATTGTACTAACATTGATGTAATAATTAAGGATTATAAAAATTGAAATCGCAGTTTCAAAACTTATTTCTACCAGAATTTGTTTTCTTAAAAATCTTAAACTTTCACTAAGCTTAACGCAACGAACTTTCAGCAAGTTGAATACGATACAAGAAGTTTAAATGGATGGAGAGTGAAAGATAGATATCGGTGATACCTTGGATTCTTTTAAAATCATTACATATTTTTAAAAGTAAGATTAAACTAGATAATTTAGAATATGGAAAGCCCAAGCAGTTGTTAAGTAATCATCCCATTATTATAATAGAAATACATAAATTATTGAAGTTAATAACAAACGCTTTCAGACTTCAAAGTAAACTAAACCACAACAACAACAACAGTTAGTTATTCCAGGATGTTTATAAAAACTACAACAATAAATTCAATAAAATTAAAGTAAGATGTATAACCTTTCAATGATACGAGATGTAAGATTTAACCTTAAGAAATGTTACCTTTGGTATTTACTAGAAGATAAGCGTCTTTGACATAATGTTTCACTAGATTTGGATCGTCGTAAAGGCCACGATATTTTAGTCTTTGACATCTTGTGCTTGCCTCTGGAAGGAAAACGAAACAATCTATGAACTGAAAATAAATATTTTAACAATGAAATATTTTAAACTAACCTTTTGGACTTAACGATAGTTTCTAATTTTGAAACTATACACTTCTCTCAGTGAAATTATGTTAGACTATACAAATGACTTTAAAATTTTAGATTGTATTTTAATAGTGAAAGAGATTGTAAATTTTGATTCTATTGTTGACCATGGAACAAAAGTGACCATGAGAAACAAGTTGCATTTACGAGTTCGCCTTCTACCATAAAATAAATTTAGCAATACCCTCCAGCCTTAACTGCCATGTGAATGGTTAATTGCCTTATTGTCTTCACCTAAAACCTGTTGCTGACGTGTGAAGAAAAAATCCCCTTTACTTCAAAGCCTACCTTTAACATATCAAAGCAAGAACAAAAAATAGCTTATGAATTATTTAAATCCATAAGCAATGAACTGTATTCAACTTTCCTCATGTTTTATGCTATGTCGATTATTATTATTATAGTTGATTAATATACAAATCCTACACTGATTCATAAATTTTATAAACATGGCCTCCTCAATCAATCAATCAGTATCTATAGGCAGGTTCTGGTTGTTGGCCTGGAGGAGGACCATAATAAGGTGGTTGTGGTTGAGGTGGCTGTTGATTAGTCCAAGGAGGCATGTTATTCGGTGGCATCTGTGACATTGGTCCTGGTGCCCCAGGTACTTGTGGTGGAGGAGGTCCGCTCATGACTGGCATGTAAGGGTTCATGTTCATAGTCGAAGGTTGGGCGGGATCTTTCATGAGGTAGTGGTACATATTTAGAGCATCTACTAACTCACTACCAAGTCTCGTTAATTGTGCATGTGTCCTATCTATTTTTTCAAGTTCTGCATCAATTAAAGGTCCCATTTGATTTACTTGATCTAAATATTAAAACAAACTCTTGGTTTTTAATTTAAACATGACATATTTTCAGAGTGTGATGCGACTCACCTTCGAGTAGCTTCAATTCTGGTGGATCTGGAATTTCATTAGTAGGATCAGCTTCGTGCAACATATTCAAGACTCTAATAAAATAGGACCAAAAATTAAGATAGACATTTACTTTGACAAAATCATTAAAAGTGAAGCTGTCATATGTCATACTTGTCGATTTTAACTGGATCTATTTCAACAACTTCTGATTCACGTTCAACAGTCTTTACTTCAACTTCGTCGTTAAATTGCACTGATTTCTTTCCGCCAACTTCCAATTCTATAAAGTTAAAATATAGCAATTATTATTTTGGAATGTAAAAATGTCTCATGCATTACTTGGAGTTTCAGCACTTAAATCCGCAGTTACAAAGTTAGATGGGAATAGTCCAGATCCTCGTTGATTTGACCCTTGCCACCAGTTCGCATCAGAATCATCCAATACATGAACTAGAAAAAACAAGAATTTATTTTTGTAGGATGAATAGTACAATAGCCTCAAATAATCATTTGGGTTTATCTTTGTAAGTGAAGATAAGAATGACATGCTATTAGTCATAATTTTTAGTTCATTAGCAACTAAACAAACGAATGACACGACACTTACCTATTTCTCCTGCATAGAATGTCAATTCATTATCCTCAGCAGCTTCAAAATCATACAAAGCACGGACTTTACGAGGTTCTGGAGCAGGTAAAGCACTATTTTGTCCACTACTCCCGAGACCTAGCGTTTGTGGGTATAAACTTTTTGATTGTGGAGAATTTTGGGTTTCTTTTAAAGAAAGTTCAATTGCTCTAGCTAAATCATCATCTTCTTGTTTTGCACTTGACGTCGCTCCACTTCCACCAACGTTTGGACTCTTAGATTTATGATGATGATGTGAAGCTCCACCTTTCTTATTCTAAAAAAGATTTAAAAATAAATAATAAACTTTGATTGAAATAAATTAAGAAAATCCTACCTTAACTGGACTATCGGAATTAGGAAATACAACTTGTCCACTTGACTTTAATTTATGGTACAGTGTAGGAATCAGATCCAATTTTGGATCATTTTGGAATTCTGAAGTGGCCCATTTTTCGAGCATATTTAGCAATTTATCACGTAGAGTCTTTTCTGAAGTTTTACTTAAAATTTTACGATATTCCTGCTCAAAATCCCTTGAAGCTATTTCTAAATGAAAATTTGGGCCGCAGTTGTTAACGCAAGCATCTAAAAGCTGGAGGAAAGTATTAAAATATTAATAAATGCTGCTTCACTTGTAAAAAGTATGATGTTCACTAACAGTAGCCGCTTGAATTCCTACATGAGGGTCTTGATGGTTGAGTCTTCTAATTATAGCACGTAAGCATTCTTTGGGTGCCGTTGGGGAAGTGCTTACTTTGTCACAAATATCAAGGATCAAGGCCCAATCTTCCTTTGTATTCTGCTCTGAAGTTGCTTTATCTGGAAAGACAATGTAGAAAAGCAATTGAAAATAGGAAAAATATGTTTTAAATTGAAAAGACTTACCAACAATTTGATCGAAAGGAGATTCTTTAGTAAAAATCCCCATCGCTAAATGAAGGAAATATCAACAGCAAAACTCCTAAAAATAAAACATTCACAAAAATTTATTAAAATATTAAGTTTTCGATTGATTACGAACACATCCTTCTCTCTAGAGGCTACCATAGAAGTTTAAAAATTAACTTTTCTTTCTAAAAAATAATTCATTTTATAACCCATCCTTCCTCATATTTTTTATCTAATCATCATATTCACACCCAAACGTAAAGATAACTAAACTGAAAAAAGCTTATTAAATTTTGAGGTTTAAGGAAAAAATAAAAGAAAATTGAATACCTGGCTCGAGTTGAGTCTGAGTGATGGAATGATTGTATTAATAACAATGAAAGTAAAGATGGATCGATTATTTTAGTTTTTCTTTTGTGAATAATAATTTCTGAGATCAATCACCTGATTTCAATTACGTAATCAGAAAAAACCAGCCGCTGAGGAGTCATCGAAAATATAAACTGGATTAAACTTAGTTCCCACTACTCCAACAAAAACCACCAAACACACAAATTCGTTTATGATGATGCTTTTTAGTAATGACTTGTTTCTGGATTGTTATTCCAGATTTTAAAACATAGTTGATGAGCAGACGCCACCAAAAAAACTTGAATGGTGGCCTCGGCCCTCCGCGACAAATTTACGCCGAAGAGCAATTAAAACTAATTTATAATGTTATCTCTCCTGCAACTTAATTAAAATGGGTCTTTAATCTTTTTTTGTGCCTGTGAGTTTTCTTCGCATGTATTTAACATAAGATGAGGTGGCGCCGGCACAAAAAAAGATTAAAGGTGCTTAGTTAAATACTTATTAATAAAGTATTTTAATTAATTGTAAGAGAGATAGTGTTATAAATTAGTTTAATTGCTACTCGGCGTAAATTTGTCACGCAGGGCCGAGGCCACCACTCATGTTTTTTGGTGGCATCTGCTCATCAACTATTTTTTAAAGTCTGGAATAATAAATATGCTTATGCTGATGAAGGGTTCATTTCTTAAAAGTAAGATGATCTATGTACGCAAAAATTGTTTATTTATTATTTGACGAAATAGCCAATTAATTCTTGATAAACTTTTGACTTTTATGATTTTTGCAAATGAATCTTTTATTAATTTGTATAATTTTAGTTAGTTAAAATTTATTCTTCCAGAAACCAATTTTTATATTGAGAAAAGTTCGAGCATTCAATGGATATCTTTCTCCAAATGTTTTGTTTAGCATAGCTGAAATGATTAAGGATTATTTTTTTAAAATTTAAGAATGTAAGATAGAATATTAATATGGATTCATACTTTATCAGCGCTTTGGACAAAGCATGTATGGAAAGAATGGATAATTTTACAGATATCTGCTGGTTGTAATTTTTCTTTTGCCAATTTTTCAGTTCCTAAATTAATAATTATAATCAGTGATTTGATTAGAAACATATATTTCAAAGTAACTCACCAGTTGATGCAGCACACTTTGTAACAGTTTCCGATAATTTTGTGACTAGGGCTGTTGGAGCTTGGTCTTCCAAAAATGCATTAAATGCATCAATATCAACTTTATTAGATTTAACCTTTATTTGGAAATTCAGAATTTAAATTCTTATACGAATTTAATATAAAAACTTTAAACTTACAATATCGAATTTCTCCATGTAGCATTTACTCAAACACTAAAATCATTTAAAAACGCAAATAGTTAATGGCTTATTAAGATTGTTGAAAATGCAAATCTAACCATGTCTTCTTTATCTTGACTCGCCATTATTTCTGCCAATTTGGCCGGTTCAATTTTCAATGATGCTGCGCAATCATTCAGGACTTTTAAGAATGACTCAGTCCCATTCTTAAATTTAGATGCACAAGATTCTCCATTTGCAAAGTAAAACATGCAGATAAAAGCTAGAACCTTCAGTGTGTCCATTTTAATTTTTGAAAAATTTGTCCAGGAATTATATCTTGTACTGAAATATTAAGTCGAATGTTAAGTCCAGGTGCTGGGGACTTTATTTTATATGAAACTTCAAACAATACATTCAGTGAAGTCTTCGCTGTATAATTACACCATCTAGCAAGAATTGTCATTTCCGTCATGTTTTCATTGCTAATTTGTTAAAAAGCAGAAAACATGTCAACCTTGATACTGTCCAGATGCATTAATTTCATAATTGTCCAGATTGTTGTTTTTGTCCAAATCATGTGCATAATGTCACGACAATTCCTGATTAAGGATGACTTTCAACTTGGAAAAACGGAAGGAAACGAATTGGTTAATTTTCATAATGACTTTTATGATTATGATCATCTTAACAAAAGTTGGTGGCGTTATATGTTGGTCCAAAGTCCGTTTCTCACCCCCTCCTCCGAATTCAGGTTTCGGGTTTCGGATCTTTTAGGGGAGAAAAATATATTATGCTCCAAGGAAGCCAAGATCGATATGGACTATGGAGTAAAATATCCATGGAATCTTCTTCATATCCTTCCAAGCACAACAATCGTCATCTGTTGTGCATTCTTGAGTGAGATGATGATGAGATTTTAAGTGATCCAACCAACCCTTTAAAAATCATCCCTTAAGGAAACAGATAATTTCTTTCACAAGAGCACAACAGTGAAATGTGAGTTTATTTAAATTTTTAAAGTTAAATCTGCTTATATAATTAAGCTTAAAAGAAGATCAATCTCAAGTGTTTTTATCATCATTATTTCGCCTGGATAAATTCACTTGCTTGCATTTTAGATTTCACTTATAGCATTTTTTTTTACTAATTTTATAGGCCTAGTTTTAGCTAGTTTTAGAGTGCTTTTAGTCTTTAGTGTGTGTGAATAAAAGATATTTTTATTTTTTTCAGTGAACTCCATTTAACATTGAGTCTACAAAAATTTATAACAGTCATGTAATAAATTGTAATTGCATAGCAAGCACGAGTCAAACTAGGACAAAATAAGATTGTTCCCAATGTGAACAATGAGACTCCAAAGGTTACATCTTCCGGTGATTTTTTTAATATTTGGTAAGTGATTTTTTGAATTTAATAAATACGTTGGTTGTTTCTCAATGGAGTTTATTAGAATTGCAAAATAAGCAATGCTGTTGCTAAATAATGTTGATTGGTTGAGGGATGACGTCCAGAAATGAATATCCTTGCCTTATTAAGACTTGAATTTAACTAAATAATATTCCATTTATCTGAGAATTATCCTGGTAATTTCCAATGAATAAACGATACTTTAATTAAAGCATATGATGATGATGGTCTGGAACTCTTATGGTGGTGGTATAATATTAAGTTCCTGGATTGAGGTCAGGAAACTAAATCCACATCCTCATTTCTATTTTAACTGATTTACTAAAATCACAGTTATCGTTTGTATAAGTTAGAGTACCTTTTTAGTTTAGGACACATATATTAATGAGAAAGGTTTTCGATTTTGTATTCTTCCTTAGCCCTTAGTGAAAGAATTCTGTAAAATGAAGCAAAGTAAACACCCTGACCCAGGAATGACAATGGAAGGGTTTATCTAACGCAGAAGGTGATTAAGAAAAATTCCAAAATTTAACTAAAGGTCTGAAAGATCCAGTATATTTCTATTATCTAACCCTTTGTTTCCCATTTCCGCTCTTACGTAAAACTGTAAGTAAACTGCAGAGTTTTATCTCACTTCCCAGTGCAAATACTTAAGGCAGATGAAACAAGTTTGGAGTTTATAAGAGGGTTAAAGACATTTTATATCAACGAGTAAAAAAACTCTGATTCAGATTTTACAAAGAAAACCAAACATTACACATCAACTTAATCGGTCATCCTGCCAAGTTTTAGTTAAATTTTGAAGGCTCACAGTCACAGTGATACATTATTTTGTGCCTTATTCCAGTGCTCCTAGCAGTTTTCTGTGTGTTCCGGGTTGAAGGTGGTCGCGGAGGAGGAGGAAGTGGAGGAGGCGGACGTGGTGGTGGTGGCTCTCGTGGGGGATTCGGTCTTGGTGGACGTGGAGGAGGAAAGTCATCTCCAAAAGGGAAGAGTTTGTCTACTCGTCAAAAAGTTGGACTTATTGCTGGAGGTGGAGTAGCTTCATACGCTGCTTATCGAGGATACAAAGCATCACATTCCAAGAATAAGGACAAAGATTCTCCAGATTTTGACATTGAAGACGGGGGTGGTGGTGAAGTTCATTACAAAGTTCAGGAAAAAACTGCTTATTCACGTATGTTGCTTTTCGACAATTTATTAAAATCACACTTTGAATGTAATTAATTTCAGGAGGTGAAGGATTTGGAATGTCTGCTTTAGGATTAATTCTTCTCATTTTGGGAATTATTGGCGTTGGATTTCTGATTTGGTGTTGTTTCAACGTTGGAGCACCATTTTGGGAAGATCGTCAGTCAAAACGAAATCGTACAATGGATTTCCCACATATTGTTACCACCAAGGGTGACGACGACATCCCATTACGCGAAACTCCTTCAACTGCCACACCATCTCCGAAGTAACACTAAAAATCTACTGTAAATATTTTATTGTAAATTACGCACATTGATAATTGAATTGGACAAGTCAATGAATGAACAATGAGCTGCTCACGCACAAAGTCTGTACTTATAAGATTCAATCTAGGGGTATACTCGCCAATTTTTATAATATTTGTTTATACATAATCTTAAGTTCAAAACTCATAAATACAAAATGGCTCACTCTTAAACTTGATTGTGGAAAAAAGCCTGTATGAAGAAATTTTTATTTCAGAAATTATTAATGTTATTTAAAATTGAAATTTTTATTTTTGTTGGATAGTTTAGATTGGTTTATTAACCGACGAAGGAGGTATATGTAATCTAAAAGTCCGTCCGTCCGTCTGTCCGTCTGTCCGTAAACACGATAACTTGAGAACGAGTAAACGGATTTAAACTAAACTTGGTATATAAGCATTTGAGGTCATAACTGAGGTCAAGTTCAAAAATGAGCAAAATCGGAGCAGTCCTT
>JAQGCN010000643.1:0-17064 GCA_034699725.1 Friesea truncata | reverse complement strand
CCAATACATAAGAAAGATATTGGAGATTGGGTATTTTGGACTCAAGTATTGTCACCAACTGCTTGGATTTTACCACCAATTGCTATATTGGAATTTAGCTCAAAAACAACTTTTGAAGTATGTTCAAATCCTATTGTTGAAATGCAACCAAATATAATGGTAAGCATAGTATAATCATAATATCATTCGACTAATAAATTAACTAAATTTTGTTTTGATTTTTTGAATAGCGAGAGTTAAACTGTGGATTAGGAAAGGGTGAAAATGAATTAGCTCATTACGATTTTAAAAGGAGGCCAGTATTTCTTCAACTTTTACAACCAATTGCAGTTATACTTGTTTCACATTTCATAACACTGTTAGCACTACTTACGAAAATGCAAAGAAAACAAAATCCACCACCACAAAAACCTTAAAATTCATCAACAGCACTTTGTATTTATTATAGTATACAGAATTAAAATTTTATTAAGGGACTTTTGAAACTTCTGTCCTGGTAGCAAGTAAGATAAATAGGGGAGAGTGGGGATAGTTGAGGGGCGGGTAAGTTGGTGGCGATGCTGTTTCTACGAAACTACGCATCGAAAAATTCTGATATTTTGCAAGTATAATCTTGCATCAAACATAAAAGTTTTTTTTTAAAAAAAATTTCAACTTTGCACGTTTGGAACAAAATGGCAGCTCATCGTAATTTTTAGGCCTAAATTCCTACTTTTTTCCATTTTTGATTTTCAAAATTTGATAGTGTAAAGATTTTTTTAAAAAAATAATGTTAGTGCTAACTAAGTTTTAAAAAAGTATCGCTGGTTAGAAAGTTAGATAATACTCTTCTGGAAAATATTCATATCATATTTTCATACAATGGGAAATATAATGTGCAATTCATTTTATATCAAAAACATCAAAGTTACGACCCTTTGACTGGGTTTGCGACAAAATAAAAACTTTACAAAAGAATTTCAAAGAAATTATCTCACGTTAGAAACTTAGTTAATGCTCTTGTGAAGACATTTGTGTCTACCCCTTATTTTACAATGGAACAAGTTCGAATAGAATATTTAGAATTAAATTCGATAAGAATCAAGAAGCAAACCAAACCATTATTAATTTTTTAAAACGGAAGACCGACTTGGGATTTCGAATTCGGTTGGAAATAATTAAGGGATCTCCAATCAATTTGTTTTGGAAAAACAGAAAATTCTTATTCATTACTAAATGAAGGCATGAATTTCCGCTTAAAAATATGTATAATTTATTAAATATATGTTAGTAAACGTATCAACTATTTCTTGTGCTGAATAAATAATAAATATCCAATCTATAATATTAAATTAAACTATTCCTATTTTCAATCAAAATCAATAGATCAATTCTGTCTAGAATTCAATTCAAATCAACTTTTGTTTGTACAGGTCATTTTTGAGATTATAAGGGAATCCATGGTTGACCTTGACATGTGACTTTAAGGGGTCACAGAAAAAATGCTAAAAGAGGCGTTAAACAAAAAATTAAAAAGGGGTATGTTTCGTGTTACTCCCCCTCCTAATTTCCAGTTGATTATGATTTAATACATGTGCGAGGACGCTAGGTTAAATCTTTGAAAGAGTTACACAAATTGGACATAATGTTTAACTTTAGTTTTTTACCCCAACTGAACATGCAGTTGGTTACAATTTCATAAACATCTAAAGTGAATTTTTTAACAGAGTTATACAGGTTTTGAATGTAAAAATATGATAAATTATACCAATTGAATACAAACTCACATAAAATAATTGTGGTAAATACGGGAATAGAATAAATATAAATTAAAAATCCAGTCCAAATATTTGAATTCATAGCAAGTGGAATTGGAATATTTAAATTAATACTATTTATTTTAGTATATTTTTTTAGAATAATATCTTCATCTGTTGGATATTTTATTTTAAATTGTTTATCCCAAATATGATAAATTCCATATGCAAGAAGATGTTGCATTCCATTGTAAAGATCTAATTTGATTGGAAACTCACCCGAGAATTCAATTGTTTTCCAAGTGTATAATATTTTTTCATTTCCTTTTTTATAAGTTGGATATTTACGATTACTTTTTGTTATTTCGATGGTAATATCAAGTGTTTTCTCTTGATTAATATAAGCAATTCTATTGCAACTTCTTGTTACATTTATAATACTTCTTATTCTTTTTTCAATTTCCGATTCAACTGCGTCAAATTTGGGCTCCCGAATAAGCAAAGCCTTACCAAAAGGTAATACAGGTAAGAGTATCTTAGCATTATTATTAGTATCATTTTGCTCAGTATCACTACTAAAGTCATTCGTATACCTATGTACTCCTTCATAATAAGAAAGTCCTGACATACATCCATGACGTAAATAATTCATTAAATCGACTTTATCCGTACTCTCTAGATAACTAAAATATTCTAGTTTATCTTTACGTAATTTAATACTTGAATAATTTTTATCTATTTGGATTACTTCCTTATAACACATTCCAGTGTAATCTGGCAGTTTTAAATATATTGATTCAGAATTAAGTATTTCCAACATATCTTTATATGGTAAAATATGTTCCCCACGCATATAACAGAAATCGTAAACAAATTCTTTGTCATTTGGGAAACAGGCGTACAAGAATATTCCATCGAATGATTTATGCGTACACCCAAAATCCAAATCCCTTCGCAAATACTGGAAGAAAGATGATTTGAATTCCCTACTTATAATATAAATAAACTCAGTTTGATGGGATACATTTGTCCATTTCTGTACAATTGGAATTGGTGAAGTTAATATTGATACAAATATTCCTCTGTATGCATTTACAAGTGTAACAACACCAATTAACCAACATCCAATTATTATTTTAGATTTCCATTTTAAGTTTATGTTTAATTCTGGACTCCAATCTAATGAACTTGCTAAGTTGTATATAAGAATATTACCATAAAATGTAAAATATCCATACCATTTTTTTACTTTTGGATTTTCAAGAAGTAGGATTGTAGAAGGTATTAATATAATAACAATTATTAGATAAATAATCCAACTCATTCCATCGTATGGATTTGTGTAAAATACAAAATCAATTTCAGGGTTCACTCCGTCACAAGTTACAAAATTGTAATATTCTTCACCAATTTTTACAATATCGGGGATGAAACCGGTTCCGCTACTTCTTTGGATTTCCACCATTCCGTACTCCCATAGTCTATGCAATTCCAATCCCCATTTATTTTTGTATACATTCTCTGATTTTATGACTAAAACATTCGAATATTGCAAACAAAGGGGAATGATTATTTCCCCCCATATCAAGTTCTGTTTGATTTGAAATGGATTTCCTATTAAAGTTCCAATAATTTCTTTGACTTTGACTTCAGAACTATTTGGTTTCAATCCATTAAATTCCTTTGTATTTAATTCTTCTTGTATTTTTGTTTCAATAAGATATTTCACATCGATTATGTTTCCTTTTAATAATATTTCCATCTTTTTGAATCCTTCAACTTTATAAAACAACAAAACAAAACAACTAATCACTTTGTAGTGGTGAAAGGATTTCAGGATTGGTTGCAATCCGTACAAAATTATCGTTGATTTGACATTATAGGCGCTTAAATACAATTCATCCAGTACTGTTGTTTTAGTTGTTAAAATATGTATAGTAGTTTTCATAAATTGATTTGAAGTCACTCCAAACGAAGAAGCCTGAATCGAATTGTAGATCTTTACAGGTGTATGACTAAGGTTTGATAAAGGATAGAAATTTGTGTAACAATAGTTTAAGTGTCGCTGTAAAAAAATACGGGATGGAACAATGAAATTCACGACAGGTACATAAGAATATAGATACCGATATAAATTCCGTAATCGCTCCCAGGCTATATTACCCTTCGGTAGTCTTCGAGTAATATCGCCTGGATGAATGTTTTCTTTGTTTATAATGACTGGTGTTTTAATTTGACCAAATGATACATTGTTGAATGGAAATATAAAATTAATACATTTATCATACCCATCAACAATTGATCCAAAATTATCAATTCCAAAGGAATTCGTAATTTCTTTCCTTATTGATGTTGAATATAAGGATTTAATCAGTAAAACAAACAATAATAAGCACCTCATGATTCAAAGGCTATATTTTTGTTTTACTATTGTTTTTTAAGCACCATGAAATTTTTCTTCTGTTTAAGAAATAAAGTTAAGGCGTGAAAGTCAGTGGATGTCAATTAAACGATGAAATAAAAAACGTATACGTGTGTAAATTCAGTAAAACAGGAGAAGTAGTTAACACATTTGTAAGTATGGCTGAAGTTTATTGTGAATGTTGACTAAGAAGGTTTCTTTGACAACCAATGAATCAATTTCCTCATGAGGATATTGATTTAACTTAATCGTCCAAGAAACCTTGGTTGCCTAACGTTTCTTGCTACTCTGCTACTTATGGTAACAAGAGTTATACAGGATCCTCCTGTCCAGTACATCATTGTTTTTAACATTGGAGTGCATGAGACAACCAATGGCCGTAAACAAAAAACTCCTATTTTACACAATTAGTTTGAGATCCGAGTGTCCCACTCCAGACGGTAGGGTACAGCACTACTATTAATGAAATGGAATAAAAATAATTACACTTTACACATTTTATATTTTATTTATATTTAAAAATCAATTTTAATATTTAAAAAATATTAATCCAACTTTTGAAACAATAATTTCAATTAATAAAATAAAAATGCTTAAAAGCAAACAAGAAGCAATGATAGCAAATATGGCTGGAAAATTAGAAAACCAAAATGTCGTCTTAGAATTTTCTCGAATAATCCTCCCGTTTACTGTTGAATTTCTATATCCATAATCCCTTACTACCAAAATTTCATTCCATTTAGTTACAAGCCCAGAATGTAATAAAATTTGATTTCTTCTATTTAAGTATTCCCTATCCGGTGGCCCTCTGGCCGTAGTCCAGTAAATATGTCTTGGCATAATTCCCTTTTTACCTGCATATAATTGATGTTTTTGCTTTAAATTGAATGAGTTAATATAAGTATGAATTTCACTCTGTGGCATAATGTATGCCGCTTTTTCACACTTATTAATTGCTTCATCGATGGATTTATTTGGAAACTTTGGTGGTAACCAAATACTCAAGTAAATTTTTCTTGCTAAACTTTCTTCATACGAAGTAGACTTCGATTTGAATTTATCAACAAGAAAAGGTTGGAGAGGTAAAGTAGAATCAGTTAAGTTAAGAATATTGAAAAGAAACGACATCATCGGAGTAGTTGCAAGTAAATGCACTATCATATTTCTAAATAATTTTATATCCGTTAGAACTTCAGGGTACCTTTCAATTTCAGCTGCAAGATATGATCTTCGAGGATTTGTTTTAGAAATTGTTGTCTCACTTAAATAAGGATATAGAGTAAAATTCAATGAAAGTAGTGTCTCTATTTCATTAATTTTAGCTACAGGTTTAGGTGAAATCAAATTCGTTATTACAATCCCTCGATAAGCATTTGTAAGAACTAGGAATAAAAGTAGAAAATGACTGAATAAATACATGAAAATCTTAGTAGTTTTTAGTTTTCTTGGTATATAACACTGTTCGACACTATAACTGATAAATACAAATGAAATTTTTCCTATTTCCTCTTTCAATACAAACTTTACTAAAACTAATATAAATATCCAAACTGAAACAAAAGAAGACAAAATACCAATCCAAGTTAAGAATTGAAATGGTTGTAAAAATACATCAAATGATAAATATGACCTATAACCGTAACATGTAACGAAATTAAACTTTTCAGTTTTCATAAGATACATATTCAGACCAAATTCGTAATTGTAAATGCTCACTTCTGGCATATCTCTTAAATGTCGCAACGGAAGTAAAGCTAGAAGGAAATTAGTAATTGTTATGTTGTAAGCTTCCACAAGAATTTGGGCAATTATGACTGATACTGATACTTTCTTTGGTGGTTTTTTAAAACTTATGCTTTGAGATGGATTATACAATTTAAAAAATAGAAAAGCAGCATGATTTGCATTAACATCGATAATTAACCATGGAATTGAATTGCACATTTCATGATACTTTGTTTTATGCACTTTTAGCACTTGGTTTCGTGTAAGGATGATATAATCCGAATAGTTGAATTTATAAATGCCGAATTCAAGATAGCCAGATTCGTATGTACAAACTGGATAAATCCATTCTATGGAACTGGAATTAATGTGAATTAGAAAAATACGCTGAAGTGGTAAATGTCTTCCACCATGTCCAAACCATGAACTAAACACAGAAATATGATATCTTTTGGTTATGAGTGTTATATCAATTATATCTGCATGATTTGGATCGTTCAAGTACATTGGTTTAAATTTTATCATTTTCCAATATTTTTTAATGTATGCCATAAAAGCTCCTCTAGTATAAGGATTTGATTTTTCAGGACTAATTAAATAAAAAGTACATACAACGAGAGTTTGATAATTTTGTATTAGATGTATTCCGACTTGTTCTATTTTTGTATACAAAGACTCTGAGATTTATATCATCAGCATGACTAATGCTTATAGGATATTTAATAATTCCAATTTCTATTCTTTCAGTGGAAAATAAAATAATTTCATTCCAACAATTTTGTGAAATAGCGAGTACTAATAGAAATATTTTATATTTTAATATTTTTAAGGAATATACATTAGAATTAATTACCTTGATTCTTGATTGATTGAAAATGATTTTGAAGTTTTATATTGCTGTATTATAAACGAGAATAAGAATACACAAGTTAAAATTTTCATCTTTTGATTGTTCAACAAATCTAAAACAACAAACACCGGTAAATGTAATATAGGACAACAGTAATTTTTAACTTTAGTTGAAAATTAAATAAATGAATTTAAGCATCAGCATATAGTTTTTTTTTGCTTTAGTTTCAGAAAAACGTGATATACTAAAATGGAGTGAGTAGTCCAAAGATTCCAAGTTGGAATGTTAAAATTTCCAACATTTTGTTTGTTTTCTGTAAATGAAATTATCATAATTCGATTATATAAAGATATAATTGAACAATTTAATAATAAAAAACACACAAGTTAATTTGACAGGAAATGTTTATTTTTTAATAAAACTTTCTTGTTCAATCTCACAAATTAATTTCCACACGATAAAAGAACACAACAATTCATTTAAATAATTTAAGTTTTTAATAATTTCACAACAAGCTAACTATTATTTTATTCCGGTTTTTCAATAATAATGCGAATATAAAAACGATATCCTTTTTAGATTTAATTATTGACAATATGAATTCAGCCTATTACTCATTCGAAGAGCGTTGAGTGAAAAAAGTTTATGAAGAAATAGTAATTAGTTGACGATGATGTGATGATAGAACAATTGAATTAAATTCCATGGTTCCAATTTTTAGAGTTTTAAGGCTTAAGTATACATCATTTCAGCCATTGGTGACATTTTCTTAGGAAGATGAAGGTAGAGATCAAAGTAAGATGCTAATTCCGTAATATTAAGTTCGTGGTTAGCTTGCTGTGAACATGACTTAGGGATGTTGTTAGATCCATTTCCTTGTGTTGGTTCAGAAATTATACTACCTTCTTCATCTTCAGTAATTGGTGTGAGGGAGGAGTTTCGTCGGTAGACATATTTACGACGATTACGAATTTCTCCAAATCCACTTGATTTTTCAGTTGTACTCTCCACTGGTTTTAGAATTTTTAACTTTGAAGGCCTGAGAGTGAATTTGGTCGATTCTGAAGACTTTTTTCCAATGTGATATTTAGAAGTCCATTTCTCTTGCAATTTAGTCTTCCATTTTGAGCAACGACTCAAACTGGGACTTTGAAGCGACTGAAGAAGTTGCTTAGTTTCAAATGCATACATGCTGTGGCGCCTGTGACGATTAGTAGTGTATTCCGAATGACGAATTGCAGCCGACCGGTCTGCATCCGCAAGTGGAAATTGGTTACATTCTTTAGCAGTTTTTACTTTGCTCAGGTGAAGACGATCCAAATTAGAAAGAATTTCATCTTCAGAAGCCATTTCGGCCTATAGTTCAGAAGCATAACAAAATCATAATCAATTTCTCAGGAAACAAATAAATACCTAATGATTAAGTAACGAATTAAATGTATATCTTACCGTTGGTTCCGAATTTGCTGCTTTAAAATCACAAAATGAAGGCCCTCCGCTCCAGATAGAGTCGTTGCCTCTGATCTTATCCATCTCCGGCTTCTAAAACATCACATATTGTCGTTAGAATTAGATTCCTTCAATATTCAATTAATATTGAATATTCTTACCAATTAGTATGAACACAAGTAAAAATCCTTCAGCCGAAACTACCGGAGTCAATCAACTTGATTGGATCACGATCAAGTAGGAGATGATATCAGCAGAGCATATGAGATATGATCCAAGAGCGAACTAGTTAAAAATTAAAAAGTACGAATATTTGTGATTGTTTATGTTTTTAAAATTAACTTACCTAACCAGCCAGTCCAGTAGTTATTGGAGTAGAAGTGACTCAAAACTGAACTGAAAAAATTAAACTACGTTGTTACACATAAAGTTTCAGTTTTATGGCACTTCAGTTCAGTTTCAAATCAAATGTAAAATAAACTGCGTCTTTCTTTATGAATTTCGGAGTCACGTACACAACAGACAGAAACAGATGATGATGAAGCAAAATCCCCTTCTAAAAAAATTATAAACAAACAAAGAAGAGAAAGATGGAAAAATTGAGAAGATTCCACAATATCGCGCAAGAGTCATCTGTGGTCTGTGGTAAGAAATTCAACAACTTAGACTTATGCACTCACAGTAAATATTTAATTATGAAATAAAATAAAGTTGCTATTAGAAACTCGTTCATTTCTTTTCTGAATATTTTGGTGAATCAGGCGAGGAAGGGGTAGGGGTGGAATTTACAAAAGAGATCAAAAATGAGATGTGGATATTTTAAAACTTATTATAATAGCCGTTGTAAGTTTGTATGTGACCAGGAAGGAGCAAAAAGTTCGCCCATTAGGCGGGGAAGGGGGGGGGGGGTTTGTGAAAGTGATAAAAAGAGGTGGTTACCTGTGGATTTTTTTTTAACATAAACTAGGTAATACTACCTCGTGTAACTCGGACAGATTCTCTGTTTCCTACAGGGGGTAGGGGGATCGATTGACGTATTACCAGAGCTAAGCAAAATACATGGTCAACGACAAAGAACAGCAGAAAAGTATTTTGTATTTTGGACGCAATGTATTTTGTATTTTTATTTTGAGGAGTTAAGGAAAAAAGTATTTGAAATACTTTTTTTGCTCTCAAAATACTTTTTAAGCACTCAAAATACCCTCCCAAAATAGTATTCTGTATTTTGGAAAAGTATTTTGTATTTTGTATTGTATTTTGGCCAATGCCGCCTAAAGTATTTTGACTTGTATTTTGTATTTTGGAGGAATCATGAAAAGTATTTTGTAATTGTATTTTGTATTTTGAAAAAAAAGTATTTTGCTCACACATTGTGGAGCTGTATTATTATTAATAGTTTTGTGTATTTAATTTTCATTAAAAAATTTAACTTAATCCTAGAAAACTAATTTTTAATTTAGCACAAGAAATAAATAATTTGTAAAAACTATTAATTTGTTTGTTTTCTTTGCGTTGCAGATGTCTAATATCCGAACATAAGCCCATGAGGATAAGTCGCGCATGCAAATCACATCAACAGGTTTTTTTGGACATTTCTCTGCTGTCAGTCAGTCTGATTGACTCGGTTTTTAATTTTGTAACATACGGACGACGGTGTGAACTAAACTAATAAGCTTGTGTGACATTGACATTGGAATCTGTCACAAAAATAAATCTGTTTCTGTATTATTAATCATGGATTCTTCCCTCCTTCTTCAATCCGTTCACTACATTCTTCCTATAACAATTGCAATACTAGGTCTCAGTATTTACTTATTTGGATTTCAATCAATCAAAGAACCGGATTATAGTTACATCAATAATATTGAACCTACACGTAAGAAAAAACAACAAATAGTCAAGAAAAATGGAGTCATCCCATCACCGAAACCAACTACTCCTCTTATCAAACCAAAGGTGGATGTCGTCAAACCTCCTCAAGGAAAGGAGAATGTCCAACCAATTAAAAAGTCTAAGAAAGAAGTAGTAGATGATGCTGCTGAACTTGAGCAGGGTAATTTCTTAATTTTAATTTTGTTCAATTCTTTAACCAAATGAATCAAGGGTCACGGTAACGGTATAATAATACTGGAGTAATTCTTGTCATTTCATTTAATAAATACAGTGTGTTGGTGTTCTGAACCTGTAATCTTTAAGTTAGTGTTAGATTTTTGGAAAAAATGCATTTTCTGCAATTTTATTCAGATTAAAGGTCCAAAGGTCCATTTTACTGATAAAAGCACGAAAGATGACAAAATCAACCTATACTATCCTTCTTTTCTTACTTAAACAAAGTTTCTTATAATTTATTTCAGGTGATTGGTTACCTGCTCCAATTCGAGGTGCTGGAAAACAAAAAAATGCTGCTACAAAGGAGAAGGATAAGCAGCAACAATCATCACCAAAGAAATCGAGTGAGTCTCCTGGAAAGAAAAAGTCGGTGCTAAAGGAGGTTCAGAATAAGGAACCGGAATCTATCCCTGCTCCCGTTGAAGTCGAACCAAAACAAGAAACACCAAAGAAAAAGGAAGGGAAGAAGGAGAATGTGAAGCAAGCTGAAGTTACGCCTGCTTCTATTCCAGCTCCGGAAGAAGTTAAGAAGGCTGAAACGCCACCGAAGAAAGCTGAAACGCCACCGAAGAAGGCTGAAGTTGCTTCTAGCGTAAAAGATGAAGTAGAAGCATCTATTCCTGAAAGTGGTAAATAATATTTAAATTCTAAAGCCGTTAGCTGTATTTGATGTATCAGGCTTATAAAATTATTATGAGCTGTGCTGTTTGTAATTCATTGTTTTTTAGATCTCTGGGAAGAATCCAAGTCACGCGGTAACAAAAAGAAAGCTCGAGCTCGAAAAGATTAAGAATTTTTGGAAATATATACTAGCTAACCAAAATTAATTCCAATTTGAGACTATGCATTCCCCGACGTTGAATTTTCCATTGATGTACCTTCTCTCTCTCCACATGTGCTAAATATTTAAATGGCCTCATGAAATTATGCCAAAAATGACAATTATTTTTTCTCAATCAAGAATGGATCATCATCATTATCACATCACCTAAAAGAATAGAAATATCAATGAAATCCCAATGTATACTTATTTTTCTTGAATTTAATGTGATTATTTAAGGAGGGACGATATTTAATATAAGATAGATATAAGATAAGATGATGAAATATAAAATGACTGTACTATTATATAATGTGATAAATTGGATGGAATAGAAATGCGTGTGGGTTTTAATTGGAGTAAATTATGTTAAGGGTATGGGATTCTAATAAAATTATTATAGTATAGTGTGTTGTAATCTTAATAAAACAATAAATAATTATGTATTGAGTTATACACAATAGATGACGTGTAGGTGGGTTCATCTTCACATTTAGGCCATCATCTATCCATTCATCGCATCTTTTCATTTTTCAAGGCATTTCAATGGGAGGGTTTCGGGGATAGTGTTGATTGAATTGAAAGCAAAACAGTGTTACCATTTTACACTATTATAATAATATGACTTATATTACTTAAATGCTTATAGTGTGGTTACTTTAAGTCAACTTACAAAATACTTATGATAAAAAGCTTCATTCATTCAAACATCAGACAGATGTTGCAATTGAGCTAATATAAGTACTAACACTGTATTTACAGTCAAATGGTAATATTACAAAGTTATCAACTTTTTAACCGTTTAGTCCTTATTATATTACAGTATAGATACATTGTATACAATATATAATATTATATATCTAAGGAATTACGTATATTTTGTATATACTAAACAAATACAATACTGTATTGCATTATAATATTACAAATATATGGAAATACGCATATTTGTGTATACTATACAATACTATTACTATGTTATATATTATTATATATTAATTTTAAATTTTGACAGAATTAGGAAATATTTTTGTTCTTGTAATTATCTAACCCTGTTTTTCGGTAACCAGAGAAAGGGAAGCAGAAAGGTAAATGAAGCCTAGCAATCGTAGAATGGATCCATCGGAAGATGAGAGGTGGAAACATAAATGCATCCCCCTTCGTATATTTTCATTCTATTGTTAAGTTTATCAGGAGCGCCTACCTGTTATTTTTTATCTTTCCACATTATTCATTTCCACCTGTTTGAAAACCTGTTCCCAGAAAATTAAAGTTTAATCCCTTTAGAATTCATATTGCAATATTACTCTCATTACTCACACACCTTTGTTTTTAACTTTAATTTTCTGCAACTCAAATAACACAAACTTGCTCTGAAATAAAAGAAACATAAATTCCCATTGACTTGACTCAAGGTTGAATTAGTAAAGAATTAAAAAGTTGAATTTTAGTACAACATTAATTTATCATTCGTTTAAAATCACAATAGAAATATTGTCTCTCTGTGGCCTATATTTGTATTATTGTATTAACAAAGTGAAATAAAGCAGTGTATAAGCGTACAAGGTACGACGGATAGAATACGGAAGTGGTGAATAGTTTTAAACCGTAGTATAAAATATTATGATTTAAGGATTTACATTTATTTTTAGCATAGACATTTCTTAATTATGACGACTAGTGCCAGTAATCATTTAATGCGAGTAAGCTTATATTTATTAACTTCTATTTATACATCGTAACATATTCTATGGCTATATTTCAGAATCCAAACGATGGTATTCGTTCTACACGCCGTACAAATCTACAATCTAGACGTTCTGAACTCAATCGTGAAATCCATAAAGAAATCCGGCTTAGAGCTGGTGTTGAAAATTTAATAAGGTAAATAAAATCAATAATATTTTTAAGAAATATAGTAATACGAATAAATATTTCTTAATTTATAAACGCAGAGCTACAAATAATCGATCTGTTCAACAAACAGCATCTCTTGAACTAAGTTTCATAAATTCACATTTAAAATTATTACGTGAGCAATTGGATGATCTCAATGGATCACTTGACGTATACCAAGGGTATGTACTACTATATTACATAAACATAATTCAATGTTTTATATCAGTTGTGTAAGCTTATAATTGTAAATATTTTCAGACAAAATCCAACAACGCTCCCAATGGTACCACTTGGCCTGAAGGAGACTAAAGACATAGATTTCAGAGATGCGTTTAAGGTATGTTAATAAAGTAAACTGCTAGAGCTAATACAGACTGTACTGTGTTAAAATAGCAGCAATATTTCTGTATTAGGTTAAGCCTTAAGAATTCTTATATTTCATTTCATTCATACAAGTTTACAAAATTTTAAGCGCAAAAACCAGTGATTAATTGTTTCATTTTAAGATATTCTTCATCCAACATTCTTTAAAATAAAATTAATTTGCAATTTTGGCAAGTGAATGTATGAACAATGAGAATAGAATGTCCAATTTCTATCACAAAACAAAAACACAATAGAAATTATCACCAGGAAGTTAGATAACTTAAAGTGACACGAAGTTCATATTCATACATTCTTTTAAACTGAGCTTATCATGCAAATATCATCAAGTGTTTTTATCCTTTTTGCACCGAATCTTACTACAAATGAAAGCAAACGCAATAAATATATAAATTTTAAAAGTATTTCGTAGGAAAAATACATACTTTTTACTACCATAAATACATACATGACATAAAAATCATAAAATGTGCTAATTATAGAGTTGACGTTATTATATTACTGTATGACGCTTTTAGCTTTTTAAACGGTTATGAAATTTTTTTTTAACTAATGATGGTAATTATTTTTTGTTTTGTAACCAGGATTTTATAATGGAACATTACAGTGAATCTGGAGATAAATACGAGTCAGCT
Organism: Friesea truncata; assembly: GCA_034699725.1. NCBI lineage: Eukaryota > Metazoa > Arthropoda > Collembola > Poduromorpha > Neanuridae > Friesea > Friesea truncata. Next base: position 3,035 of record JAQGCN010000643.1, on the reverse strand, counting down.
ATTGTGGGATTTATGGAATTGAGACAAGTAAAAATTTAATTGGATTCCTAATTTCAACATTATAATTCCATTCACGTTTGTCACAATCGTACTAAACTTTTATCTGTTTTTCACTTAGGCAATGCGACGCCCCTCAAGAACTTCAGCTGGGATTCAACTCTTACTGAAATATTTAGCTAATTTATATTTCATTGAACGAAGGTTCTTTCCAACAGATAGAAATATTGGAATATATTTTGAATGGTATGATGATTCATTTCTCGATTTCTCTTCCATTGTAATAGTGAAATTTCGGTTAAAATCAAAGTGAAATATAAACTTTGAAAGTTTTAACTCGAAATATTTTAAAAGATGGCATATAATACGTATGTAAATGCTTGATGTAAAATGATAATATTTTAAACAGGTACGATAGTATCACAGGTCTTCCTTCAGTACAGAGAACAATCACATTTGAAAAAGCATCAGTACTTTTCAATTTAGCAGCCTTATATACACAAATTGGTACAAAAGCCGAAGCAGATGAAGCTATTGATAATTATTTAAGAGCTGCTGGAATACTTGAATATATACGAGAACACTTCAGTCATCCACCAAGTTTTGACTTGTGCCATGATTTGTTAAGAAGCCTTGTAGAACTTATGATGGTGACAAAAATAAAATTTTAACTTTTTCTAATATTTGCTTATTGACAAAATTTTTTTTTGAATTTTTAGGTACAATCACATGAAATTTTATTTAACAAACAGACATTAGAAACTGAAACTCCACAAAATTTAATCCTTAACTCAACAGAAAGCTCATACCTTAGTGAAACATTTACCCACCTTTTATCAACGTTTACATCACCTGAATTAAATGATTACATTCCACCAGCATGGGTTAATTTAGTAATTATAAAATATCACATATACAAAGCACTGTCAAATTTCTATCTCGCTCGTCTACTTCTTTGGGAATTGAGAAGAAAATCAAATTCTGAAAATTTGAGTCAACATTTACGACGTCTTGAAGAAGTTTATGTAGAAGATGACACTGTCATAACTACGGATATCCGAGTACCTAAATCAAATGAAGAAATAAATAGCTTAGGATACAGTCATCTTAGGATGGGTCTTACGAAAATAAGTGATGCACAACGAGTAATGCGACTAAATAGACTAAGAGGGAAAGGACTTGAGTATGTACTTCAATCAACGAAAGAAAAACTTCTGGAATTAATGGAAGAAAAAACCGAAGAACAACTTGAAACTTATTTAGATCCACCGAAAATTGGAGCTCTTACTTCTTACAGTTTGACCATTTCACCACCAGATTTAAGCTGTCCAAGTGTCCCTGATCCTTTTAACTCTTTAGGACCCTTGTCTTTCTTCTCAGCTAAAAAATCATGGACATGCCTTAAAAAAGTAATATTACATCGAAGAAGTACGGGTTTTGGAATAAGCGTCAAAGGTTCAAGTCCTGTGACAATTGTTGGTGTAGATGAGCCCGTAAGTCAAAGTCACAAATTATATAAGAAACCTTGTGTTATTTATTATCATTGTTACAATGTTATTGAATTACAGAATCATCATGATCTACACGCAGGTGACATAATCACGTCAATTAATTCCCGAGATACAAAATGGTGTACACACGATGATGTGGTTGAACTTGTTAAAGCAGCAGGCGACTCCCTTGTTCTCACGGTCGTTAGACCTATCGATCACGGAAAGGTAAAAATCATTATACCGTCTGTGAGTGAATGTGATTTTAATTTAAATTCATTTATCATTATTAGAATACAATGAGTTCAAGATCTGCATCTCCCCGTGGTGGATACAGTGGAATTTCATCATCAAGTTCAAGGTACATATTTTCTTTGTTAATCTAAACATGTATCATTGTTTACTATTTTCTTTGTAATCACTATTTATAGTGGAAGCCTTGGCCGTGTAAATGCATTTGCAAATTTACATCATCCACACTCTCAACATTCACCAACGACTCTGGAAAAACTTACTAGAAGTTTGTTTAGATCAAATCGAAGTAGAAGCAGATCCAAATCAAGCTAAATTCTTTTTTTAATTTATTTAAATGACGTATTATTTAATTATATATTTATAATCCATTAAATTAATTTATACGAACTGATTGTACCTTAACTTAAATTTTATTAAATTATGAAATGAAAATTAATTTCCTGATGCTTTTAATTGAAAGATAAATATAAGATAAGTCAAATTAGTAGCTACAATCTGAAAAATATAAATACAGGATTTTATAATTTAATTATCTTAAATAAAATGTTTAATTAAACTTGCCTTGGGGAGAAGGCTAAGATCAACAACGAACCAACCAGCTCCAGTTAAAGCATATTTGAATGATAAAACCTATTCTATTAATAGATTCGTCTATTATAAAAATATAAAAAATAATCACTTTTATATTATATTCAGTTTCAATTAATCTTACACCAGTGTTTAAATTCTTTCCATTTCCACATCTTATTTTAAGATTCTCCAAATCAATCCTAGGTCTTCTAAACAGAACACACTTCCATTCTGACGTCCATCCTTTGGACAAAAACACTAAACAGCGTGTCTATAATTTATTATTTCCCTAAACTAAATTGTACTACAATCCAATATAACAATACATATTAATCATGGTGATAAAGATAGAACCACAAAGGACAAAAATTACATCGGAAGACGACATGACACTTCGTACATAGTCCATATTACCAATAGTTAATAAATAATTTACAATTTAATTTCAACAAAATAAAAGGGACAATTAAAAATCATTTAGAACACTTAATAATCGAGGGTATTAGTCAGCTAAACACATAAAATATCCGATATCAACAATGAAAACGAAGGTGTCAAAAAAGAAAGTTGGAAAATTATGATGTGTTTTATAAACATTATCAATATTCTTTTATTGCTAATAAATTTAAGTGTAGTATAGTAACATAATAGAGAGTTTTCGAAGAAGTGTATTGTGAACTGTAGACTGTACTCTGAACTGTAGCTCTCCTCCTAGAGTACAAA